>ML374941.1:0-25000 GCA_005239525.1 Nicotiana knightiana
ATATATATATATATATATATATATATATATATATATATATATATAAAAGAGAGTATTGCAGAGAAAAGTAGATAGAAAGAATTCTTATTGATTGAGATGAATTATAATAGAATAGAAACCCTCTATTTATAGGGAAAAAGTGGCTTAGCCATACGTAACAAACCCTAAAATCTCTCTAAAATATAGACATTCACCTTAGATACAATTTTACTTATAACACTCCCCCTTGAATGTCTATTCAACAGATAAGTGCCTCGTTAAAACCTTAACTATAATAAAATCCGATGGGAAAAAAAGTCTAGTGAAGGAAAAAGAGTACACATGTTTAGAACTATACATTTTGGTTGCCTCGTTAAAAACCTTGCAAGAAAAATTCAGTGGGATAAAATCTTGTAAGGGAAAAAGTGTACAACGCGTATTAACTCCCCTTGATGAGACAATCAATTCACATCATTGAGTCTTCACATTGCAATCTTGTGCACTAGCTTCTTCAAGGTTGACATCGGCAGAGATTTGATGAATAAATCAGTCATATTAACTCCAATGAATATGTTGCACCTTGAAAATCCTCGCTTTCACAGTATCATACTTATAATTATAACAAGGTATATAAGTGTACAAATTGCACTTAGGATTGTATATGCTTTAAGCGATTTGAATCCTTCAGGGATTATCATATAAGCTAAGTCATATAAGCCATTTAAATAAACTTTAGATGCATATCAAGTTTTCATGTCGTAGCAAGATACAATGCTAGATTTCACACCATTGACTTTATACTTTCAAGTGTTTGAATTGCAGGTCCAAACTATATGTCTTTCATATGAAACAAATTCTATTCGAATTCTGTCTCTTTCATTTGGCTAATATTTTTGTGTCTGTATTCAGCATGCTTAAGATCCACATCTATACTTAGCATTATCATAGATGTCGTCGACGAAAGTTTTTATATCGGTTCCAACATTTTTTCATAAAGACATAATATAAAGATCTCTTCATTCATATATTCAGGTACCTGAATCTCTCCTGAGATTTTATGAAGTGTAATGTCATGTGATCTTCTAGATCACTTGCCTCCTTATTATGACCATTTTGATCATCTTCTTTATCAAGAATTTTACTTGAAATCAATTTGTCTATACGCTTTAAGCGTACCATAGACTTTGTCTTTCTAATACTTATTATAATAGAAGCATTGACTTTGTCTTTCTAATACTTATTATAATAGAAGCATTTACAGTGAGAATATGGTTACTTTCTTTATTTCGCAAATGCGCTTGGCATGGTTTGCAATATATTGCAGATGAATTATTTTTTTATGAACTTCAAGTTCATATTATCTTCAAGGATCTAGAGGTACAAATGATGATTAATTCCACTTAACTTTTTCTTAAATGTTTATCATATTTTCACGTTAGAAAAACTAACTTGCTTCCTCAACTTTGAAAAATTACCTTTGTGCATTATGGTGTTAATCAAAATATACACCACATGTTAATAATAATAAGATGGAATTATTTGGTTCCTGACCCTGAACCACTTGTGAGGGGAGAATATAATATACTTTCGTATATAACCTATATCAAACTGATAAAGATAATTTTGTTCTCATAAATAATATTTTAGTTATTAAGTGGAGAAAGCTAATAAATCGTTTTGTTAAACCAACTATGATGTAAACCAACTTATCAAGATGAACTATCTTGAATAGAAAATCTAAAATTATGCTCTAAATTAAATTATTGAACAGTTACCTCTCAAACACCAAGTTGCGGGTTAATAATTATCGCACACGTTACCATTTCATAGATGCATCTTATGTAGTATACATGGCAGGTGAATGTCACGACCCGAATTTTCCACCGTCAGGACCGTGATGGCGCCTAACATTGAATCTGCTAGGCAAGCCAACATTTCTGATTATTTACCTTATTTCTTTATCTTTAACAGTTTACCAGACTTTATAATAAAATCATAGAATATAAAATACGAGATAATATAATTAAACAGCTTGATGTGATACTAATACGAAATCCAGAACCAAAGAACTCCCAGAACAAGTGTCACAATCTCACGAACTATCTATGAATACTATAAGTAGGATTCCGAACAAATATAAATACACATCTGTCTCATAAATAAATAAGAACAGAATAGAAATGAAATAGTAGGGGACGCCAAGGCCTGCGGACGTCTGCAGAACTACCTTGGAGTCTCCGCTGGATTGAAGGAAACAACCCTGATCTACGGTCCGAAGAGTCCAGTACCGGGATCTGCACAAAAGAGCAGAGTGTAGCATCAGTACAACCGACCCCATGTACTGAGTAAGTGACGAGCCTAACCTCGGCAAAGTAGTGAAGAGGCTAGGACACGACAACCAAAATCAACCTGTGCAGTTTAATGGTATACCGAGAAAAATTACAACGAGGAATAAACAGTTAAGCATAAAGGAAAGGGGAACATGCTCAGGGGAGGAAATATCAAATAATGGAAATAACGAGATAAGGCAAAATTTAGATATCAATTTAAGCAACAGAAATAGTAATACAAATACAAGTGCACGGCATCACCCTTCGTGCTTTTACTCTCGTCCTCATCATCAGAATCAATATATTCAGCACGACATCACCCTTCATGCTTTTACCTCACAATATCATAGCACAATATTATTCTTCGTGCATTATCACTCGTATCATGGCACGACATCACCCTTCGTGCTTTTAAAATCACAATATCGGCACGACATCACCCTTTGTGCATTGACACTCACTCAAAATCTCACGCACGACATCACCCTTCATGCTTTCAAACTCTTCCTCAACCATACACATTCAAATGACAGCAATCCAGCAAGGAAAATAACTGAGTAAACAGAAATAATGCCATAACATCCCGGCAAGGGAGCCAACAGTGGAATCAATACCATCCCGGCAAGGGAGCCAACAGTGGAATCAATACCATCCCGGCAAGGGAAAAACAGCTATAACTAATCTCACTTAGTGCATAACTTCACATAAACATCTTCAACTGAAACCAATACTCGACACAATTCAATTTCTAGGAATTTCCACCAACATGGATAGCTATAAAGTTAAACTCAAGTATTACTTAACAAAAAATCACATAAATCACAATATTCGACTCACATGCATACTTGACACCAACGTATAGGTACTCGTCACCTCACATATACATTGAACATGATACTTACACATAGAAAATAGGACACAACAAATATTCCCTCAAGCTAAGCTTAAGCCATACACTTACCTCGAATTCCACGACCAACTCAAGCCTCAATTACCGCTTTCCCTTTAGAATTCACCTCCAATTCAATTGTATCTAGACATAATTAGCTTAACAATATCAATAAATGCTAAATAATTCAACCCTAATGCTTAATTATGAATTTTTTATCATTCTTCTTAAAAAGTCAAATCGACCCTGGGCCCGCTTGGTCAAAACTCGAGGTTCGGACCGAAACTCGATCACCCATTCACCCACGAGCCCGAATATGTAATTAGTTTCGAAATCCGACCTCAGAACGAGTTCTAAATTCCAATTATTCAAAAAGTCCTAACTCTACTCAAATCCCCAATTTTCTACCATTAAAACCCGATAATTCTTGATAAAAGTTGATGAAAATCATTAGGAAATTGAAGAAAATTAGTTAGTGGACACTTACCTATGATTTGGGAAGAAAATCTTTTGAGAAAATCGCCCTTGGTCTCCTATTTTTGTGAAGAAGTGAATGAAATCGGATGAACTCTAACTTAAACACCCTGCCCGACCCAAACGCAGGTGCGGAAATGAGCAAAGCCACTGAGGGCCGCACCTGCGGAGTTGTATCCGCTTCTGCTGAATTTTGTCGCACCTGCGAAAAGGGGGCTGGCTGGGCTGGACCGCACCTGCGGCTGAAGGTCTGCACCTGCGGCCCTAGGCTCGCAGATGCGGGCACACTAAAACTTGTGCACCAGCAGTGATTTTCCAATTCTAAACACCCCGGAACCTACCCGAAACTCACCCGAGCCCTCAAGGCTCCAAACCAAACATGTACACAACCTTAAAAATATCCTACAGACTTACTCGTGCGATCAAATCTCCAAAATAACATCTTAAACAACGAACTTAGCATAGAATTCGAAGAAAAATCTCAAAACTTCAAAGTTTCAAATTTCACAACTACGGGTCTGAATCACGTCAAATGACCTCCGTTTCTTACCAAATTTTAAAAGTATCACTCAAATACTATATTAAACCTGTACCAGGCTCTGGAACCAAAATACGGGCCCGATACCATCAATTTTAAATATAATCAAATTTCCAAAGGCTCTTATAATTTGAGTAAAATAATTTCTTTCAAAAACTCATTTCTCGGACTTGGGACCTCGGAATTCAATTCCGGGCACACGCCCAATTTCCATATTCTCCTACGGACCCTCTAGGACCGTCAAATCACGGGTCTGGGTCCATTTACCAAAATGTTGACCGAAGTCAACTTAAATTCAATATTAAAGACAAAATTAGCATTTTTCTCAGTTTTTCACATAAAAGCCTCCCGGATATTTGCCCAGTCTGTGCACGCAAAACGAGGTGAGATATAAGGAGGTTTTCAAGGCCTCGGAACACAGTTTTGGCTTATAAAATGAGAGATGACTTTTTGGGTCATCACATTCTCCACCTCTAAAATAACCGTTCGTCCTCGAACGGACATAGAAAAGTACCTGAATCGGGGAAAAAATGAGGATATCAGCTCCGCATATCGTACTCGAACTCCCAGGTAGCTGCCTCGGCAGGCTGACCTCTCCACTGAACACGAACCGAAGGATAACTCTTCGATCTCAACTGACAAACCTGCCGTCTAATATATCTACCGCCTTCTCCTCTAGGTCAAATCCTTTGTCCAACTGGACACTGCTGAAATCTAACACATGGGCTGGATCGCCGTGATACTTCCGAAGCATAGACACATGAAACACGGGATGCACAATTGATAAATTTGGTGGCAACACAAGTCTGTAAGCCACCTATCCCACTCTATCAAGAATCTCAAACAGACCAATGAACCTAGGGCTTAGCTTGCCCTTCTTCCCAAACCTCATCACGCTCTTCATGGGCGACACCCGAAGCAACACCCGCTCTCCTACCATGAATGCTACATCACGAACTTGGCGATCGGCATAACTCTTCTGCCTAGACTGAGCTGTACGAAGTCTATCCTGTATGATCTTAACCTTATCCAAGGCATTCCGCACTAAGTCTGTACCCAACAACGAGCCTCTCCCGGCTCAAACCACCCAACCGGGCCATCTTAATGCTCGATTGATAGCTGTTGTTGTAGGAAAACTCAGCTAATGGCAAGAACTGATTCCAAGAACCTCCAAAGTCAATGACACAGGCTCGTAGCATATCCTCCAAAATCTGAATAGTACGCTCGGACTGTCCGTCCGTCTGAGGATGAAACGATATGCTCAACTCAACTCTCGTGTCCAACTCACGTTGAACTGCCCTCTAGAAATTCAAGGTAAACTACGTACCTCGGTTAGAAATGATAGACACGGGCACACCATGAAGAAAAAAAATCTCTCTAATGTAGATCTCTGCCAATCTCTCCGAAGAGTATGAAACTGCCACAGAAATGAAGTGCGTTGACTTGGTCAATCTGTCCACAATAACCATGCTGCATCAAACTTCCTCTGAGTCCAACAACGAAATCCGTGGTGATACGCTCCCACTTCCACTCAGGAATCTCAATCTGCTGAAGCAATCCACCAGGCCTCTGATGCTCGTACTTAACCTGCTAACAGTTCAAACACCGAGCTACATATGCCACAATATCCTTCTTTATCCTCCTCCATCAACAGTGCTACCGCAAATCTTGATACATCTTTGCGGCGCCCGGATGAATGGAGTACCGAAAACTATGGGCCTCCTCTAAAATCAACTCACGGAGTTCATCCACATTTGGCACACAAATACGACACTGCATCCGTAAAACTCCATCATCACCAGCAGTAACCAGCTTGGCACCACCGTGCCGCACCGTGTCTCTAAGGACACACAAATGAGGATCATCATACTGTCGATCTCGAATACGGTCAAATAATGAAGAACGAGCAATTGTATAAGCTAGAACACGTCCGAGCTCAGAAATATCCAATCTCATGAACCGACTGGCTAAAGCCTGAACATCCAAAGCAATCGGTCTCTCCCCAATCGGAATAGATGCAAGACAACCCGTACTGGCTTACTTCCTACTCAAAGCATCGACCACCACATTGGCCTTCCCCGGATGATATAAGATAGTGATGTCAAAGTATTTCAACAACTCCAACCATATATTCTGCCTCAAATTTATCTCCTTCTTTTTGAACAAATATTGCAAGCTCTTGTGATCCGTGAACACCTCACATGACACGCCATATAGATAATGCCTCCAAATCTTCAGTGCGTGAACAATGGCTGCTAGATCCAAATCATGAACTGGATAATTCTTCTCGTGTATCTTCAACTGACGCGAAGCATATGCAATAACCTTGCCATCCTGCATCAACACTGCACCAAGTCCAAACCGAGATGCATCACAATACACAGTATATGGCCCTGAACCTGTGGACAAAACCAACACTGGTGCCGTAGTCAAAATTGTGTTGAGCTTCTGGAAGCCCGCCTCACACTCCTCTGACCACCTGAACTGGGCACCATTTGAGTCAACCTGGTCATCGGGACTGCAATAGATGAAAACCCCTCCACGAACCGACAGTAATAGCCCGCTAAACCCAAGAAACTCCAGGTCTCCTTGGCTGAAGTGGGTCTAGGCCAATCCTTGACCGTTGAAATCTTCTTGGGATCAACCTGAATACCCTCTGCTGATCCAACATGACCCAAAAATGCAACTGAACTCAACCAAAACTCACATTTCAAAAACTTGGCATATAACTGACTGTCCTTCAGAGTCTGGAGAACGACTCGAAGGTGTTGTTGATGCTCCTCCCGGCTGCGTGAATAAACCAAAATATCATCAATGAATACAATCACGAAGAAATCCAAATAAGACCTGAACACTCGGTTCATCAAGTCCATAAAAGCAGCTAGGGCATTTGTCAACCCGGATGACATCACTAAGAACTCATAATGCCCGTACCAAGTGCAAAAGTCTATCTTAGGGACATCAGATGCCCTAATACTCAACTGGTGGTAGCCAGATCTCAAATCAATCTTCGAAAATACCTTGGCACCCTAAAGCTGATCAAACAAATCATCAATTCGCGGCAATGGATACTTGTTCTTGATGGTAACCTTGTTCAATTGCCGATAATCTATACACATCCTCACGACCCTTCCATCTTCTTAACAAACAACATCGGCGAACCCCAAGGCGAGACACTAGGATTAATGGATCCTTTATCGAGCAAATCCTGCAACTGTTCTTTCAACTCCTTCAACTCTGGCGGGGCCATACAATATGGCGAGATAGAAATGGGTTGAGTGCCCGGAGCCAACTCAATGCAAAAGTCAATATCCCTATCGGGTGGCATACCCGACAGGTCTGTAGAAAATACCTCTGGAAACTCACGGACAATGGGCACAGACTCCATGGAAGGAACCTCGGCACTTGAATCGTGAACATAGGCCAAATAGGCCAAACACCCTTCTCGACCATACGCCGAGCCTTCATATATGAGATAACCTTGTTGTAAGAATGACCAGGATTCCCTCTCCACTCCAATCGAGGCAACCCCGACAATGTTAAGGTCACGATCTTGGCATGACAATCCAGTATGGCATGATAGGGCGACAACCAATCCATCCCTAAAATAACATCAAAATCTACAATATCAAGAAGTAGAAGATCTACACTAGTCTCAAGACCACCAGTAACTGCTACACACGAACGGTAGACGCGATCTACCACAATAGAATCGTCCACTGGGGTAGACACATATACAAGAGTACTCAGAGAATCACGGGGCATAACCAAGTAAGGAGCAAAATAAGATGACACATAGGAAAATGTGGACCCCGGATCAAATAAAATCGAAGCATCCCTGCTGCAAACTGAAACCATACCTGTGATAACTGCATCGGAGGTCTCAGCCTCAGTTCTGGCTGGAATAGTATAACATCGAGGATGGGCCCCACCCATCTGAACTACGTCCTGGGGACGGCCTCCTGCTGGCTGACCCCTACCTCTAGTAACCTGGCCTCCACCTCTAACTACCTGACCTCTACCTCTAACACCTCAACCCCTACCTCTGGTTGGCTGAGTGGGTGGTGGAGCACCTGGTGAAAACCATAGCACGAGAACCCTGGTGCTGAGAACTGCTCGAGGCTCGAGGGCGAAATCTAACAATAAGCCTCTGATCACCACAAGTATAACAAGCCCTCGGCTGCTAAGTCTGCTGACCCTGAAACTGACCCTTACGACCTTAGTAACCACCTTGAAAACTCTGAAGCGGCGGTGCAATAATAGGAGCTGATGGTGAAATGTAGGGAAATTGATCAGAATACTGCATATGGGAACCACTGCCACCTGGAGCACTGCGGGAAACCTGAAGTGCCGAATGAAAGGGCCTAGAAGGATGGACCCTACCAAAAGAATCCCTTCCTCCAGATGAGGCACCACTGAACCTGCCAAAATGAAGGGGTCTCTTGTCAGACCCCTGACCACCCCCCTACAACAGAACCATCTCAACTTGTCTGGGCACATTGGCTGCATTCTGGAAAGAAATCTCACTCCTTGTCTCCTTGGCCATCTACAATCTGATCGGCTGAGCTAGTCCCTCAATAAATCTCCTCACCCTCCATCGCTCGGTGGGGAGTATCATAATAACATGTCGGGCCAAGGTAACAAATCTGGTCTCGTACTGGGCGACGGTCATAGAGCCCTACTGGAGACGCTCAAACTGCATCCGTAGATCCTTTCTCTGAGTGATAAAAAGAACCTTCTCCAGGAACAAATTGGGGAACTGGGCCCAAGTCAAGTCCGGTGATCCAACTGGTCTGGCCAATCAATAATCTCTCCACCAAGTCTTGGCGGGACCTGACAGACGTAAGGTAGCAAAGTCGACCCCATTGGTCTCCACTATCCCCATGTTCCGTAGAACCTCATGGTAGCTATCCAAATAGTCTTGGGGATCCTCGGAAGATGCACCACTATAAGTAGTAGTGAAAATATTGGTGAACCTGTCCAACCTCCACAAAGCATCAGCAGACATAGCTGCTCCATCACTGATCTGGGCCACGATACCGGCTGAACTACCCCGACTGGCTGAGCTACTGGAGTCTGAAACTGAGAAGCCAACTGCTCCGGGGTGTGAGTAGCGGGAGTCTAGGCTCCTCCCCCAACATGAGAGACGACTAGTGCTACAGGAAGCAAACCTGCCTGAGTGACACTCTCCATGAGGCCCACTAGACGGACCAGAGCATCCTGGAGTACTAGGGTGGCAATGAACCCCTCGGGAACCTGAGCTGGCCCAACCGGGATTGTCTGGGCAGGAACCTCATCAACAAACTCTACTTGAGGCTCTGCCACTGGGGCTGCTGCTCTGGGCTGAGCTCTGCCCCTGCCTCGGCCTCTAGCATGGCCTCGGCCTCATCCTCGGCCCCTTGTAAGAGCTGCAATTGGAGACTCAGGCTGCTGATCAGTGGATGAAGAAGCACGTGTTCTCGCTATCTGCGAGAGAATAGAGCAGAAATTCAGTTAGTTTTGAGACATCAAATCGCATTCTTTTCTTTACTCAACGCTGAAGCTGGTTCTGAAGGATTAAATTGGTCATGGCTTGGGGAGAAGTCATTACTACACTTTGTAGCCTCTAGGGGATAAGCACAGACGTCTCTGTACCGATCCCTCAGACTCTACTAAGCTTGTCTGTGAATTGTGAGACATAAGCAACCTAGTGCTCTGATACCAACTTGTCACGACCCGAATTTCCCACTGTCGGGACCGTGATGGCGCCTAACATTGAACCTGCTAGGCAAGCCAACATTTCTGATTATCTACGTTATTTCTTTATCTTTAACAGCTTACCAGACTTTATAATAAAATCACAGAATATAAAATACGATATAATATAATTCAACAGCTTGATGTGATACTAATACGAAATCCAGAACCAAAGTACTCCCAGAACAAGTGTCACAATCTCACGGACTATCTATGAATACTACAAATAGGAGTCCGAACAAATATAAATACATATCTGTCTCAGAAGTAAATAAGAACAGAATAGAAATGAAATAAGAGGGGACGCCAAGTCTTGCGGACGTCTGCAGAACTACCTCGAAGTCTCCGCTAGTATGAAGGCAGCAACCCTGATCTACGGTACGAAGAGTCCAGTGCCGAGATCTGCACAAAAGTACAAAGTGTAGCATCAGTACAACCGACCCCATGTACTGAGTAAGTTTCGACCCTAACCTCGGCGAAGTAGTGACGAGGCTAGGACACGACAACCAAAATCAACCTGTGCAGTTTAATAGTATACGGAGAAAAAATACAACGAGGAATAATCAGTTAAGCATAAAGAAAAGGGGAACATGCTGAGGGGAGGAAATAACAAATAATGGAAATAACGAGATAAGGCACAATTTAAATATCAATTTAAGCAACAGAAATAGTAATACAAATACAAGTGCACGGCGTCACCCTTCGTGCTTTTACCCTCGTCCGCACCATAAGAATGAATATATTCAGCATGACATCACCCTTCGTGCTTTTACCTCATAATATCATGGCACGCCATTATCCTTCCTACATTATCGCTTATATCATGGCACAACATTACCCTTCGTGCTTTTAAAATCACAATATCGGCACGGCATCACCCTTCGTGCATTGACACTCACTCAAAATCTCACGCACGGCATCACCCTTCGTGCTTTCACACTCTTCCTCACCCAAACACGTCAAATGACAACAATCCAACAAGGAAAATAACGGAGTAAACTGAAATAAAACCATAACGTCCCGGCAAGGGAGCCAACAGTGGAATCAATACCATCCCGGCAAGGGAAAAATATTTATAACCAATCTCACTTAGTGCATAACTTCACATAAACATCTTCAACTGAGACCAATACTCGAAACAGTTCAATATCAAGGAATTTCCACCAACATGGATAGCTATAAAGTTAAACTCAAGTATTACTTAACGAAAAATCAGATAAATCACAATATTCGACTCACGGGCGTACTTGACACCAACGTATAGGTACTCGTCACCTCACATATACATTGAACATGATACTTACACATAGAAAATAGGACACAACACCTATTCCCTCAAGCTAAGGTTAAGCCATACACTTACCTAGAATTCCACGACCAACTCAAGCCTCAATTACCGCTTTCCCCTTAGAATTCTCCTCCAATTCAATTGTATCTAGACATAATTAGCTTAACAATATCAATAAATGCTAAATAATTCAACCCCAATGCTTAATTATGAATTTTATATCATTCTTCCTAAAAAGTCAAAAATCGACCCCGGCCCGCTTAGTCAAATCTCGAGGTTCGGACCAAAATCCGATCACCCATTCACCCATGAGCCCGAATATGTAATTAGTTTCGAAATTCGACCTCAAAACGATGTCTAAATTCAAATTATTCAAAAAGCCCTAACTCTACCCAAATCCCCAATTTTGTACCATTAAAACCTTAGAATTCTTGATAAAAGTTGATGAAAATCATTAGAAAATTGATTAAAATTAGTTAGTGGACACTTACCTATGATTTGGGAAGAAAATCTCTTGAGAAAATCACCCCTGGTCTCCTATTTTTGTGAAGAAGTGAAAATAAAATCGGATGAAGCTCTAACTTAAACACACTGCCCGACCGCAAGCGCATGTGTGGAAAAATGGTCGCACCTGCGGAAATGGGCAAGGCCACTGAGGGCCGCACCTGCGGAGGTGTATCCGCTTCTGCGGAACCGCTTCTGCGGAATTTTTGTCGCATCTGCGGAAAGAGGGCTGGCTGGTCTGGACCGCACCTGCGGATGAAGGTCCGCACCTGCGGTCTCGCACCTACGGCCCTGGGCTCGCAGGTGCGGGCACACCAGAACTGGTGCACCAACAGTGACTTTCCAATTCTAAACACCCCGCAACCTACCCGAATCTCACTCGAGCCCTCGGGGCTCCAAACCAAACATATACACAACCTTAAAAATATCCTACGGACTTACTCGTGTGATCAAATCGCCAAAATAACATCTCAAACAACGAACTTAGCATATAATTCAAAGAAAAATCTCAAAACTTTCAAAGTTTCAAATTTCACAACTATGGATCCGAATCACATCAAATGACCTTCGTTTCTTACCAAATTTTACAAGCATCACTCAAATACTATGTTAAACATGTACCAGGCTTCGGAACCAAAATACGGGCATGATACCATCAATTTCAAATATAATCAAATTTCTAAAGGCTCTTATAATTTCAGTAAAATAATTTCATTCAAAAACTCATTTCTCGGGCTTGGGACCTCGAAATTCAATTTCGGGCATACGCCCAAGTCTCATATTTTCTTACAGACCCTCCGGGACCGTCAAATCATGGGTCTGGATCCGTTTACCAAAATTTTGACCGAAGTCAACTTAAATTCAATGTTAAAGGCAAAATTAGTATTTTTCTCATTTTTGCACATAAAAGCCTCCCGGATATACGCCTGGGATACGCACGCAAAACGAAGTGAGATATAAGGAGGTTTTTAAGGTCTCGAAACACAGTTTTGACTTATAAAATGAGAGATGACTTTTTGGATCATCACAATGGATGGGTTCATATTCATCTTTGATGTTTCCAGTATTCATGGGATTCAATCCCAATTTTAGTTGGTCTATTAATTAATGAGAACAAACAACTTAAGAGAATTCTAAAGAACTTTCTAGTTCTTTAATATTTATCCATGTGAATTCTCTTTTATTTTTGCATATCATACTTAAATTAACATGGCTAAATCAATTATGCTAACTGGATAAATTATCAATATTTTGGTAAGATTCAGGTTTATACCATGATGTGTGCAATTATCAATAAACTTCAAGTTTAGTGTGGCATTCTTTTATTTATGTAGTACAAACTGGAGAATAATGCAGGTAACTTTTCACATACATATTACCCCGCAATAAGTTGTAGTAATAAAAGATATTAAATCTTTCTTTTATTTATAGTCTCAATATAATCAAGCACTTTCGCGTATACTTTGGAAACCAAATAAGTTTCTTTGAGACTTACTACGACACAATAAATTGACATGATAATCAATTGTATTCCTCCAAACTAGTAATAATTGGATCTTCTAAAGCTCTCAATTAATTTTATATTATCATATATTCATCAATATCCATATGGTGAATATCTCTCCTAAAGAGAAATTTATACCATCATGATCATGGTCAACATTATATGCAACATCATTTAGTAGTCACATTGTCAATATATTTGGTCGTACAATAGGTACATGACCAGTAATCATTCATGCCATAATAATGACATTATTTTTTTTATTTCCTCTCAAACCTCCTCTTAGAGGCGAATGTGGTATATTCATTACCACTAGCACATTCATATTCTTCCAAGAATGAATATGTATTTATAAATCAGATGTTATCACATTCACATTATGAATGGACCATAGTCATCTGTATGTGCTTTATGAAATATCATGTCAAATCGATGACAAATATTAATTTCTCAGAGTGAGGATTATTTTGAGAATCCTTATTATTCTCATTACAACAATGATGACGATTATAATTTCGTCTATTGCAACGTCCACATCCATTGATACCTTCACGATAATAATTTTGTCTTCTTTCAGACTTATCACATATTGCTATCACATTCTCTTAAAGGAATAAGAATGAAGCAAATATAATGGGACGAGTTTCTACTTCTTGTGCTCACAATCATACATGAATTTGATCATGACAAGACATAGAAATTTTTCGGAGTGGTTACAATTTTTCACAAACTGTATTAGAGTTACAATCAAAATTTATTATTTTTACTTGTATTTAAAATCAAATTACAGAATGTCAAGAATTTAAAAGAGAAAAATAAGGTAGAATACTTACCTTAAATCGAGAATTTATTCACGAGGGATGTTCATGGAACAATTGACAATATAAATTGAGCACCATGCACGTATACCAAAGCCTCTACTCAATTGGTTGGAGTCTCGTGCTTATAACGTGTTATAAAACAATAAAAGAAGAAGAGAGTATTGCAGAGAAAAGTAGAGAGAGAGAATTCTTATTGATTGAGATGAATTACAATGGAATAGAATCCCTCTATTTACAGGGAAAAAGTGGCTTAGCCACAAGTAACAAATTCTAAAATCTCTCTAAAATATAGACATTCACCTTAGATACAATTCTATTTATAACATATATATATATATATATATATATATATATATATACATAAACTTACTTGGAGGGTCAATAAAAGAAAAAAGATAAAGCTAGATTTCAATTGTGACTTTTTGGCCGTTAATTTTAACTCGCAAAAGGATATATAAGGAAAAACCGTACCCATACCCGGTGTATACAATAAATTTAGTTAAGTTAATCATAGAAAATAAACTAACATCTACTAGAGTTATTTTTAATAAAAAAATTAAGAAAAGGTAATAAACAGTCCTAATATAACTGATTATATTGTTATCATTACTCTTGGTGTTTTTTCGATTTTAGATCTTTTAGTCTTTGGTTAAGCTTATTAAACTAATCTAGGGACAGTGGTATGATATGGTGGCATTTATAAAGGATTTCTTAGACACCTTAAATAGCCATATAGGATGATTCCTTCGAAAGCTAAGTTTTCTTGAAGTTAACTTTATTCCTACGTGTTAGAGCTAAGTAGAAAACGTTTCTTGTAGGTTGCCTTGTCGGATGCCTTTAACACTGATTAATTTTGTGATTTCATAGCTAAATTTTATGTTAAAGAAGAATTGAATGATCTACTATAAGTTAGTGTGGAAAAGTGGAAGCTAATATATTTTTGGCTTTATAAAATCCTGGAAAAACCAATAAAGATAGTATTGTACTTATCTACTCGAAATTGTACTTATCAGAATATATTAAAAAATTATTAAAGTAATACAACGAAGGTGTACTTGCAACAAAATTTATTTAAGAAGAAAGAAGAAGAATTTGGGTGCTTAATGGAAAATGTGTTAGCCCTGATTTGCTCGCTCAGGATAGTGTCTTCCTTTCAATATATTTCTCGCGAAACAATGGAAATTGCTAGAAAGTTTATTATTATTATTTAAGATTATATAAAAAATTAGATGGAGTTAACTATGGTTAAATACTACTCGTTATATAAGTAAATAAGATGACAAGTATCATTTAATTATTGGCTTGATGTAAACCGGCTGCGGTTAGGTTTTTCCTGATATATAATATAGCATAGGCTTACTCATAGGGTTAATAAAAGAAGACAGAAAATACAACTAGATTTTAATTGCGACTTTTTTGCCGTTAAATTTAATTCGCAAAAGGATATATAGTGGATAAACTTACTTATAGGGTTAATAAAAGAAGACGGAAGATCTAACTAGGTTTAAATTGTGATTAAAAATTGATACCGGAAAAAAGATTCAACTAGGTTTAAATTGTGACGTTTTAGCAGTTAAAGTTAAATTTAACCCCCTAAAACTATATAATGATATAAACTCAATGAAGTTGTTATCCGTTCTTCCTCATTGGCTTATACAGATAGATATTAGCTAGGAAGAGTAGAATCCCAAGATAATTAAAGATTTAACTTATTTGCCATTTCACTTAATTGGAAATGTAGTAAGAAAATCTGTATTATAGTGTTTATGAATCTATGCTTCCGATTGCTTTCCAATTCAGTGCTTAATTCCTCTTCTTCTTAAGTATTTTTCTTAAATTGAATAAAACTTTTCCTTTTATTCCCCACTATATGTAAAAGCTCGGTTTTTATCACTGTGTTTTGTGCATATATTGCATATTGATTTGCTTCAAACCAATTTAGAAAAAATTTAAATGAGTTGAGTGACAGGTTGGTGAGTATCTGAGAGTACAGAAAACAAATGTAAGCAGATATAGTATTTAATTTAATATATTTGAAACCAGTATAATTTATATTTCTAATAAAAAAACTTTTTCTGCTAAATTGGAGAAATAATAGTGTGCTTTCTATGAAGACCGCAACGGCTATAAGCACTCAGATATCACCACTTAATAGTAAATATTTGTATATTTAAAATTAATCATTAAATGGATCGTTTTTTACGCATATTCAACTATTATCGAAATTAATATTTCAAAATTCGAAGCCACCATAATTCATAAAATTTTAACATGCTATTTTATTTAAAATGCTCGCTAGTACATCCATATAAAATTGAATTTTGAAAGAAATTGTGTATTTTATTGAAGACTGAAACTAGTAAGCAAGCACTTTCGTTATTATTCTATGTCCAAAAGAATTTGTCAGCAGCAGATCTTGGCTATAATATCTAAATTGGTATGTAGTCAACCCTCATTTAATTTTATGTCAAATAAGTTAAATGGTTACACGTAAGATCCATTCAAACTGACCAAAAATATAACAGAATCTAAAGTTTCCCCAGCTATAAATAGCAGCCAATTCTGAGGAAAGAAACACACAACAAACAACAAAGAACAAAGCCATTTGATCCCTAATATCCAAACATATTTTCTCCTCCTCCTCCTCCTCCTGTTTAGCTATGGCAAGAAGGAAAGTGAGGCTTGCTTTCATTATGCGTGAGGCTGAAAGGAAAGCCACATACAAGAAAAGAAAGAAAGGGTTGTTTAAAAAAGTTCTAGAACTCAGCACTCTTTGTGGTGTTGAAATTGCTGCAATCATCTACAGCGCTTTCCACAGGGACGCTGAGGTGTGGCCATCACAAGAACAGGTGTTGGAAATCACTGAAAGGTTTAGGGCTTTGCCGGAGATAGAGCGAAGCAAAAGGCAGGTGAACCTAGAAGGTTTCACTAGGCAAAGGGTCAAGAAATTGGACGATCAATTGAGGAAGATTAGAAAAGAAAACAGAATCAAGGAGTTCACTAACTTGATGTACGACTTGTTGGGTGGACAAGATGTGCCCCAAAACATGCACCCTTATGATCTCAATGATTTGACGTTTGTCCTCGATCAAAACCTTCAAAAAGTGTACGATAGAATGACGGAAGAAGCTAGGAAACATGGTTTCACTTTTAATATCCCTCTTACCAGAGGTACCAATTACTTCCCGGAGCCAAGGGTTCCTCCTCCTCCTCCTCCTCCTCCTCAGTTTGTCCCTCCAGTGACTCCAATTCGTCCAATGGCTTCATCGATGGTTCGTCCATTTGCTTCTTCTTCATATGCTCCTCCTCCTATGAGTCTTTCAAGGGATCTTTCTTCAGTGCCTCCTCCACGAATGTTTCGTCCCATATGTCTTTCAAGCTGGCCTTCTGCTCCCATGTCTCCGCAACTTTTTCGTCCTATGGTTGAGCAGATGGTTATTCCAATGCCTCCCGTGGTGGATACAAGAAGCTGGGCAACAAGAGTAGCTTCGTCTCCAATGCCTCCAGCAGTGGCTCCTAGAAGCTGGGCTCCAAGGGTAGCTTCTCCAACGGCGGCTACTCCAAGCTGGGCTCCAAGCGTAGCTTCTCCAATGCCTCCAGCAGCGGCTCCTAGAAGCTGGGCTCCAAGGGTAGCTTCTCCAATGACTCCAGCGGTGGCTCCCAGAAGCTGGGCTCCGAGTGTAGCCACTTCAATGCCTCAACAAATGGCTCCAGCAATGTCGCCTAGAATGGATTTTCCTATGATTCCTGCAATGTCTTCTACGATATCCTCAACAATGGTTCCTTCAGTGACACAACCAATGCCTAATTCAATGAATTCTCCAGTGGATGCATCAATGCCAATGAATGACTATCAAAACTATTTCTATGGCAATCCACAGAGTCCTCCTGATTGGGAAGAAGATGATTTAATGGCTTTTGTTAATGGTACCTCTAGCAGCAACATCTTTGAAGAACCAAACCACCACAACAACAGTTTCTAAGGACCTAGGACCAACAATGTCCGACCATCATTAAGTTTGTTTCAATTTTTGAGTCATGTCTTGCGTCTTTTACTGTTTGTTTGTTTAATTTTGAGTCATGTCTTGTCTCTTTTATTGTTAGTCTGTCTTTGTTGTGTCGTCGAATGTGTCTCTTTTACTGTTTACCTGTCTGCTGTGTCATGTAATTCTCCACATCTCTTTCCCTGCTGTGTCCTCATTAAAAGTGTCAATCGGTCGTTTATTGTCTCTTTCAATTTGTTTAATTTATGATCAATGTTTGTTTATGTTTACTACTGTCACGATCCGAATTTCTCACCGTCAGGACCGTGATGGCACCCAACGTTGGACCCGCTAGGCAAACCAACGTAAATATTCAATTTATCTTATTCCTTTATTATTACCAAATAACATACGAAAAGACAACACTAGCATAGATAAAAGTACAAAACGGAGCAAGGTATATAAACTCAATGTATGCCTTTAGGAAATTTCACAAACGAATCCCAAAATTTTGGAGTCACAAGCTCACAGACTATCTACGAATAATACATATAACGGTCTGAATGAAATAAGTACATCTGTTTAACCAAAGAATTAGATCCTTTGAGCAAAGCTATTTCTAGGATGAACTCGGGTTACTGATAATCAAGAAAATAAGAGAAACGAGTAATAGACAATATTGCATAAATATAGAAAAGCACAGTAGATTGTATTCGAAAATCAGATGCCTTTACAAGCTGTATTCACGTCCCTTATATAGGAGATACCTTGATATAACGTACAACTCTTCCTATGATTGCCCATTAATGACTAACTATGACATTAATGGGGCGTTACAAAGGAGAACGGTAATTGGGGTACAGTTACATAACGTACAAGTAATCAATTGTGGGTCCTTGAATCTGCCCGTAGCTTTGTCCAGATTCATTCTGACTGTGTCTCTTCCCTGTCTTGATCAGGTTGAGTTTCCCGTGGCTGATGAGCTTGAGGGTTTATTGAATCGTGCCTCTTTGTTCCGTACCTCTTCAAAGAATCACATCCAGCTGTCGTGTTCTCCTGTGTCCATATAACTGGCTGAGTTGTCAAGAGTTGGCTTACGTGTGAAACTCTTTTTTACCAATACAGATAGTCCCCCCACTCACCATATATTTATCGATTAATATTTGGTAAGTGGATACTCATTTATGGCGGGAATATTTTGGCGATGCTTTACCTCGAAACATTGTATCCTTCTCTGAATCATAGGCGTCGTTTGTCACTTCTATTTAATGCTCATACCACGTGTCCTTCTCGGATTGGTTCTGCATTTACTCTGCACCTTTAGGGCTTTTCGCGGTTGCGTCAGTACCGAAGTGACACCTTCAATTATGACTTTTCATCATTATTTTTCTTTTTTTCATGTTTGATGGTTGTCCTCAAGTATAAATATCTTTCTTCTTTTCTTTGCTTCCACGAAACACTTTCTAACCTTGTCTTTTGTAAAGAACTTTTTTCTTGCCTTTGTAAATATTTCTTCTTCGAATAAACCTCAAAGAGTAATAGATATTAAAAATTTAATGCCATTCTCTGCTCCGACTAGGAGTCGGAAGGGTGGTAGACTTAGGAATCTAGGATCCACTCCTTCGAGAGGCTCTTCTTCTTCTCAGATAGTTTCTCATCCTTCCGCTAGGTCTCTAGTTTCTCCGAGGTTTAGGGCTTCCCGGTCTTTGTCTAGAGGTAGAGGTGAACGCCTTCGTGAACCTGGAGTTGATGAAATTGTTCCTGCTGAGTTTGTCTTTGCTAGAGNTTTGTTCGTAGGGAGTGTTTTGGAGGCCTGATTTCCCTGTCTACATTCCGAATAGTAATCAAAGAATAACGTCTTACAATACGGGATACTCTTTTGTTTATACGTACCATTTTACTCTAGGGTTTAGACCTCCCATTGATGCAGTCATAATTGAATTCTGCCGTTTCTTCAATATCTGCTTAGGACAAGTTGGTCCACTTGTGTGGCGAGTTGTCGCATGTCTTAGGAGTTTTAACTTCTTTAGCCACAGTTCCTTTTACTTTCAACCATCTTATTCATCTCTACTCTCCTGCCTTGTTTCGTCAAGGGGTTTTTACTCTGACTGCTAGGAGCAAAAGAGTGCTGGTAACCCCTGGAGATGATAAGGATAGGGGTTGGTACCTCCAGTATGTTGTTGTACCCACTGTTGGTTTAGTGGGTGAAGAAAATCTTCCCTTCCCTGAGAAATGGAATTGTGCACGTGAGTATGCTTGAGATGTTTTACTAACACCGTATCTGTTTCTTCTTCTCTCAGAAATCATGGGTACTGTTGAGAATGTCACCGGTATCCGTGATTGGGTAGAAAAATTGTTGTCTGTTGCTCCTTTAGAAGAGATATCTTAGAAGTACTTAGTTGGGAGGTACGATTGGCATGTAAAGATCCACTGTAAGTGAAGCTTTTATTCTTGCTTCTTTCCTTACTCGAGCCTCTTCTTTCTCTCTCGCTTAACTTTTTCCCTTTTGATAGGGTTCTCTGCTCGTGGGGTGTCTGCTTCATCTATCCTGAAGATGTCTTTGGCCCAAGCCCAAGAGATTATTGTTGGTTCGTCTTCCTTGAAGAGGAAGATTATTGAGTCCCGTTCTATAGAAGAAGAAGAAGAATAAGAAGAAGAAGAAGAGGGTGCTTTGGTGCGTAGGCCACGGAGAAGGCGGGTGGTTTCGGACGATGAGTCTACAACCATGACTTTGCCTTCCGTGACTGTGGTTGAGCCCTCTACCTTTGAAGATGTTCCACATTCCCCTATTCATAAGTCTGTAGATTACTTGTTCCATGAAGGTTTTGACCTTGCTCCTGATGATGTCCCTTTAGCTGCTGTTTTTCCTGCTTCTTTAAGAGAAGTTGTCTCATCTGATCCTTTGGCTATTACGCCTTCTGCTTTTGCTTTGCCCGTGGCTTCCTCAACTCTTTAATCCTCCGTGCCTGCTGCTTTGCCTGTGGCTTCTCCAGTTCCTCAACCCTGCGTGCCTGTTGTTGCTTCATCTCTGTCTGCTTCCATGCCTTCCGCTAGGGAAGAAGGGTCTTCCAACAGAGAGATGCGGCACGTGATAATAGAGGTTCCAGCTGAGGGGATTATTTTAAAAAAAGCGGGTGAGCTCGAAGTGTGGCTCAAGCCTTTGATAGGTCCCGTTGAGAAAACCAAGCTAGCCAGCCATAGTGCTCTTACATGGGCCAATGAAGTTGTGCATACCTCTTTGAAGGTATGATGCAGGTTATCCTCTTTCATTTTTGCATATGAAATTTATTATATCTAATTGGTTTATTTCTTGTAGATTAATCTTATAGGCATGGAGCTCATGAAGAGGATCTCAAATACGGATCAGGAAACAAAAGAGTTGCAGGCTGATGCTGATAATTGGAAATCACAATATAATAGCCTAAGGATTGACATGGATGCCTTAGAAGAGGAAAGAAGTACCTTGAAGCGGCAGATGAGGCTCATGGAGGCAGAACTGGAAGTAGAGAAGGCTTCTTCCAGTCAGGCTGATAAATACAAGAGTGTTCTGGAGTCCTCATTTGCTAGCAGCTATCCCGCGCCTCAGAGGATATTAGAGACTTGAAAAACTTGCTGGGGTAGAAGGAGGAATACTCAGGCGAGCTCGTGCAATCACTCACTCGTACTCAAGAGGACCTTCGTAATGCTTTAGATAAATTTCAAACTCTGGAGGAGTCGATTATACCGTTAAGGGCCGCCTTTGAAGCTACTGAAGCGGAGAAGGACGGATTGAGAACTGAGCTTCAAGTATGGGCAACGAATTATGAAGATCTTGAAGAGGTGACTATTGTTGATGTGAGCTGGGCGTATATGAATTCTCGCCTTGACACATTGACGAAAATGAGTCAAGAGGGTTTCGACCTTAGTGCTGAAATAGCTAAAACTAAGGAAGCCATGGAGAAGGCTCAACAAGGTCATAACCTCTCTTCACCTGATGGTGAGACTCGTGCTGCTCGCGCATCTTCATCCCTAGTTGCTCCCTTTCCTCCTGCTGATGAAGAAGTCAATCCTCCTTCTCGAGAAGATTAAAGTGCTGATTCACCCCCCCCCTCCCCTTGTTTTTTTATTTGATTGGTGGTTACCCCCAGCTCCATCGGGGGTAAACTTGGATCTTTCAAAAGTCCCCAACTGACAACTTAAGGGCATTTCGATGTATGAACTATATGCGGCTAAGTACTAGTTTGTACTTAGTTCTTACTTAGCCGCTTTTTTCGAATATATGCAAATTAAGACTTTTTCTTCGAGTTTCTGCTTTACTCTTAAGTCTTTTGCATGTTTAATTTTTGAGGTTTTTTTTTACCTCTGAATTTTTGCATGAGGATGGTAGTAATCACTCGTACCTTTTCATAGTTGGTACGATGTTTGTGAGCCTTTTTGTAATAGGCTTCATTTATGAAAGAGGGCCCTTTATGATTGACATGAAGAAGACGTCTCAACTTCATGATAATGCAATAAAGTGATAGGAATTTTACACATGTTTAAGAATGTTTCCAAGGAAAGTTTTTTTTTTTGAACTTCCACGACATTTTACATGTGTTTGATTATCGTCTAAAACTCATGTTGCAACTGTTTTTGTTTAACAGATTTGATATACCCTTGTATTTCGTAACTGTTTTTCATAGGTAACAGTTTTTCGATATTAATACAAGGGAAAAACTTTTTTTCACTAGTAACAGTTTTTATAAAGATTGGGGTTTCTACCCGCAACTATTTTTATTGATAATAGTTTTATAATAAGTATGAGGAAAATGCTTTTTCATCCGTAACTGTTTTATTTGACAACAGTTTTCTGAAAAAATACATGGATTTTGATCTTTCATTCGTAACTATTTTATTTGATAACAGTTTTTTGAGTAAGTACAAATGATGATGATTTTTTACCCCTAACTTTTTTTGTTACAATAGTTTTGAATAAGTATAAAGATGTACATTTCTTCCTCTTGACTAATATTTTTCCTTTCAGCCTGAACATGTTCGAAGGTTTTTTGCATTTTTGCTTTAGGCTTTGTATTTGGATGACTCTTTTGATCTCTTTCGATTCTACTCATATCACTTGTCTTGTTGGGTAGATGGGTCATCAGGCTCGAGCTTTTGACTTTCTGATAGACTTCTTTGCTTCGTCGTAGACTTCCATACTGTATAGTCCCCCAAGTGTTTGAGCTTTGAAGAATGAGATCTCGAGCACTTGATTATTCCTTCCTTGTGGTCCTTTTCCTGAAAAGGAAAAACATTTCGGACTCGAAGGTATATAGTTTTTTAGATGATGACTGCTTAACCCTCTAAAACGTCCATCAGAAAGTGTAACGCTAGACCGGGAATTGTGTTATTTCCTCGCGTCTTTGCATGTCTAATATCATCATCTGGTGATGGGTTAGCTTTATGCCTATCATCTAAAAAAGTTAGTAAATTTTTTAAATGTTCAAAATAAAATCGAACGTNATTTTGTAGGGTCCTCCCCAGTTTGGATTTAGCTTTCCTGAGCTTGCTTCTTTCATTGATTGAAAGAATTTTTTGAGGACGAAGTCCCTAATCTTGAAGTACCTGAGATGAGCTTTACGGTTGTAATAACGCCCTATGATTAGTTTTTGAGTTGCCATCCCTATCAGTGCTGCTTCTCTTTGTGGTTCGAGCATGTCCAGATTGGTCCTTAATTCATCGTCGTTTGCTTCCTATGGCTGTTGTGAACCTTATGCTTGGTTCGCCAATCTCCACAGGTATTAAGGCTTCTGATCCATAGACAAGTGCGAACGGAGTTTCTCCCGTGGTTGTTTTTGAAGTTGTTATGTATGCCCATAGTACCGCTAGTAACTCATCAGGCCAGTTTCCTTTGGCTTTATCCAGCCGCTTCTTTAGATTATTGATGATGACCTTATTCGTTGACTCAACTTGACCATTAGCCACGGGGTGGTATGGCGTTGAAGTGATCCGTTTGATTTGCCAGCTTTCGAAGAATTTTGTGATTTGCGAGCCTATAAATTGTGGGCCATTATCGCACACGATCTCCTTTGGTATCCCAAAGCAAAATATTATGTTTCGCCATAAGAAGCTTTTAACTTCCTTTTATCGCACTTGTTTGAACGCTTCTACCTCTACCCATTTTGTAAAATAGTCGGTTAGCATGAGAAAAAATCGTACCTGTCCTTTAGTTGCGGGAAGAGGTCCTACTATGTCCATACCCCATTTCATGAAAGGCCATGGGGATATTATTGGATGCAATAATTTCGCTGGTTGATGCATGTTATTGGCAAACCTTTGGCACCTGTTGCATTTGGATACGAAGTTCTCGGCCTCTTCTTCCATCTTGGGCCAATAGTATCGAGCTCTGATTAGGGTTTTCACTAAGGATCTCGCCCCTGAGTGATTTCCACAATGTTCTTCGTGGACTTCTTTCATCAAAAATTTCATTTGGTTAGGTCTGAGGCATTTAGCTAGGGGTCCTCCGAACATCTTGCGATAAAGCGAGTTGCGAATAAGGTAGTACCGTGTAGCTTTGCGGCGAAGTGCTTGAGCTGCTTTCTTGTCTTCAGGTACGGTGTCATTCTGCAAAAAATTAAGAATTTCGTTTCTCCAGTCCCAGGTCCTTAATGCATCTGCTTCTACATTTTCCTCTCTAGGTATTTGCATTACCTTCAATGTTTTGAATTGTCTCATGAGCTCTCGTGCTTTTTCAAGATACTGTTGCATTCGAGTCTCTCGAGCGATGTAAGTCCCCTGCATCTGATTTACTACCAGTTGGGAGTCATTTTTTATCACGATTTGCTCGATTGAGATCTCCCATGCGAGTTCAAACCCTGCAATAACATCTTCGTACTCTGCTTCATTGTTAGTTATAGGATAACACTTGATAGTTGACCGTGTCTTTTCACCTGTGGGTGATATTAAGACTATGCCTAAGCCGACACCTTTTATATTTGA
>ML374942.1:0-56275 GCA_005239525.1 Nicotiana knightiana
TGGTTGATATGTGAGTGGAGGTGTTGGGTAAGTTTGGTATTTGAGTGGGGATTTGGTTCTTGTTGCAACCATCACGGCTCCCGCGTCTCTTTTCTTAGACACACCACCAGACTGCAAAACCTTATTTGTATCTTGCAAGGCTTCAAAATTCATGACCATACCACTTTTAATACCCTCTTCGATTTTCTCCCCCAACTTGATAATATCAGAGAATTCATGGTTCTCGATCATCATCAATCGTTCATAGTACTGCGGGTCCTGATCCCGGAAAAAGAACTTGTTCATTTGTTCCTCTTCTAAGGCGGGCCTGACATTGGCAGCTTAGGACCTCCAGCGAGTAGCGTACTCGCGAAATGTCTCAGTGGGCTTCTTCTTCAAATTCTGAATATAGAACACGTCTGCTGCGTTCTCTATGTTGAACCTGAATCTGTCCATAAACTCAGATGCCATGCTCACCCAATTTGACCATTTCTTGGGATCTTGGCTGATGTACCAAGACAACGCATCTCCTTTCAAGCTCCTCATGAACAGCTTCATGTGGATCCTTTCATCCTTCCCTACTCCAACCAGCTTGTCACAATAAGTTCTAAGATAGACCCTTGGATCACCTGTACCATCAAACATTTCAAACGTAGAAGGTTTGTATCCCTCGGGCAGTTTGACATCGGGATGTATGTAGAGGTCTTCATAGTTTAACCCTTCGACTCCCTTGATTCCCTCGACGCCTTGAACCCAGTTGGTCAGATTCCTAAGTTCCTCGGTCATGTTCTTGATAAGAAGGTTCTTTTTGTCAGACTCATGTGTGTATGTGATAGGGGGAGTGGAGTGTGGCATGGTCTCCACGTAGATGGGATTGTTATGGTGGCCTAGCGCAGGAGTGTGGAAATGGTCATTTGTGGAGTTTTGAGGTTCTGGGATAAGCAGTGGAGTGTTATTTGGAGTGGGGCAGGTGTTGCATTGCGCTGGAAGAGTTTGGTTCTTTGGTGGGTGTTGTGATAATGAGCTGCGGGATGATCTTGCTGTTTTGGGATGTTTTAAGGAGGTGTAGGATTCTTGATGTTGACGCCTGGGACGTTGAGGGAGAATGACAGGTTTGCCAAATTCTGAACTTGATCAAGCTCTTCTTGAAACTTTAACAACTTCCTTTCCAGCTGCGACACAGTTTCATTCTGAATCCGAATACCCTGGCCATCAATGGCCTTTACCCGTTCAACCACATTCTCATTTATGTTGTTGCCTGAATCTTCCATTTTCTTTTTGCCTTTGTTCTTGCCTTTGGGAGGACTAAGAAGAGGAGAGGGTGGAGGGCCCCTGGATATTGTAAGATAGGATGATGATGCCATAGTGCACGAACTAACCTTTGTGGAGGGGAATAAATAAATAAATAAACTCAGATGCCATGCTCACCCAATTTGACCATTTCTTGGGATCTTGGCTGATGTACCAAGACAACGCATCTCCTTTCAAGCTCCTCATGAACAGCTTCATGTGGATCCTTTCATCCTTCCCTACTCCAACCAGCTTGTCACAATAAGTTCTAAGATAGACCCTTGGATCACCTGTACCATCAAACATTTCAAACTTAGGAGGTTTGTATCCCTCGGGCAGTTTGACATCGGGATGTATGTAGAGGTCTTCATAGTTTAACCCTTCGACTCCCTTGATTCCCTCGACGCCTTGAACCCAGTTGGTCAGATTCCTAAGTTCCTCGGTCATGTTCTTGATAAGAAGGTTCTTTTTGTCAGACTCATGTGTGTATGTGATAGGGGGAGTGGAGTGTGGCATGGTCTCCACGTAGATGGGATTGTTATGGTGGCCTAGCGCAGGAGTGTGGAAATGGTCATTTGTGGAGTTTTGAGGTTCTGGGATAAGCAGTGGAGTGTTATTTGGAGTGGGGCAGGTGTTGCATTGCGCTGGAAGAGTTTGGTTCTTTGGTGGGTGTTGTGATAATGAGCTGCGGGATGATCTTGCTGTTTTGGGATGTTTTAAGGAGGTGTAGGATTCTTGATGTTGACGCCTGGGACGTTGAGGGAGAATGACAGGTTTGCCAAATTCTGAACTTGATCAAGCTCTTCTTGAAACTTTAACAACTTCCTTTCCAGCTGCGACACAGTTTCATTCTGAATCCGAATACCCTGGCCATCAATGGCCTTTACCCGTTCAACCACATTCTCATTTATGTTGTTGCCTGAATCTTCCATTTTCTTTTTGCCTTTGTTCTTGCCTTTGGGAGGACTAAGAAGAGGAGAGGGTGGAGGGCCCCTGGATATTGTAAGATAGGATGATGATGCCATAGTGCACGAACTAACCTTTGTGGAGGGGAATAAATAAATAAATAAAGGGGAAAACAATAACAAAAGATATCCAAGTCAGTGAGGATTATGAAAAGTATTGTGGTATTGAAACATATAGTGCGGGAATGTAAAGCGCGTCCTAATTTGGGGACCTCTTTTGTGCCCGAGGTAGGCCTAGCGATAAATTGATTTGGAGAACTTAAGATGCTAAATGCCTCATTTTATTGATAAGAAAATAGACGAATCCCAAAATGACACTAAATAAATAGGAAGTAAAGGTCACTAAAGGCCATTGGCCTTATTACATTGATAAAGTAAAAGAAAGACATTCCTATCTACTTGGTCCCAGAAGGACCTTCCCCAGACTTGGCATTCTTGCTTCCCTCGTACAGTATCCCCAACTCGGGAAGTCCCAGCAACAGGTATGCTCTGGCTAGATGTCCTTCTTCGGTCCTTTTAGCCCTTTGACAGTCTTCAGCCCTTTTGAGAAATTTTTCCTCCAGCTCCACTATGCCTCGCTCCAAATACCATAACCTTTTGTTGGTGCTGATAGCCATATCTTTCCATTCCTCTATCAGTTTCTTGCTAGACTCGTGTATTTCACGGTGCTCATCCTCACACTCACGGATCGTCTTGCGCAGCTGGTTGTATTTGACTTGTGCCTCGGCCTTTTCATCTATAACTCTGTGGCCCTGAACGAACCCTGGCTCGCTCAGACCACCCCAATTTTCTGCCAACCAACCAGGATAGAAAGGGGTACAACCGGCATGATATATGTCTTGCTCGATGGTGTCCTTCTTTATTACAATCTTGCAGTGCCACATGTGTTGGCCTTGGCACTAGTGAGGACTACCGTCATTTTGGAAGTTAGCTCGAAGATGGCTCATCTTGTCGACCTTGGGTATGACTTGCTTCCTACCTGCTTGACTCATAACTCGAAGAGGGACGTAAGGATATGTTCCTCTTAGGCCAATCAGTATCAGGAACGGTACATCTCTGGAACAGGCAATGAACTCCTCTGTCAGAAACCACTAGAACATCCATTGGACTTGTTCTTCAGTCAGATTATCAAAGAGCTCGACCCATCTTTTGGCATTCTCAGGCTGAGCAAACATGTCGGGGATGTTATTCATTTGCTTTGGATGGTGGAAAGCGATGTGTTCATCCCAAACTCTTCGATGAATTTCTTGTCGGTATTCTCCCTTTTGGAGATGTTCCATGAGCCAAAGCTCAAGTAGTAGATTGCAGCCTTCGAAGTGTCTTGCCCCTCGTTGACACTTTTCCAAGGCTCGATATATGTCTACAATGATCATGGGCACAATGCTGAAGTTTTGCCCTCCAATTCCTTCCATTAGTGTCTTGGTTACCATGGCCAGTCTAGTGTGGATTCTCTCATTCTTCATTGGAAACACGATCAGACCCAATAAGAAAAACATGAAGACGAATACTCTACGATAGATGTGTCCCAAGGATGTGATGGAAAACTCGTCGTTGTAGGTCAGGTATGATTTGCTGTGACCGTACCTTTCGTACAAGTAGTCAAAAGGGATGTATGACTCCTTTAAGCATACTAGTTCTGCATTCTTCTTCAGACCCATCATTTTGAGGAAACTTTTGCCTGTGCGGTTCTCAGGCATTAGCAACCTCGGGGTTTCCCACACTAGGCCAGCCAGTCATCCTATTTCCTCCAGCAAAGGTGTCATTTCAATGTCCCCAAAGCGGAACACGGACCTTTCACAATCCCAGAACAGGGTAGCAGCCTCTATTATCATGTTGTTAGGCTGGATTTCTAGGAGAGATGGTAGATTGCCCAAGTATTTTCTGGCGAGGGTTTTGTCACTAGAATGCAAATCTTCCCACCAACTTAGCAATCTTGGATGGATATTGGAGACCATGCCGAATCTGGGGACTTCGTGCCTCATATTTCTGCAAGGCAAACAGGATTAGAACTTGACCCCCACCAGACTCGACTATTTAACATCAACAATTAGCATAAAGCATTTAGTTCTCCAAATAAATGCACAGAACGTGATGATGTCCGTTTGGGTTTAGGGAAACCCAGTGGACTTTTGGATAAGGCAATCTTAAAATCTATCGTGCAGACCACACTTTAGCCTAGCTAGGTTTGACCATGATGCATGAAGCAACATAATGGAGTAAGGTTTCTATGGGATTTTAGACTGGTACCCTCGAGCAGACAACTCAAGGGGGAAAGGCACGGAACCGTCGACTGCACCGTTGATCGACTAGTTTTACCGCAAATAAGCCTTTCCGAATTTAGGGGGTAATAATATAGGAAGAGCGCAACCACTCATCAAGCGTTGCTATAGTATTTTGTTTGGCACGAGTGGAGTATGAATGTTGAGCATGATTATGCAATAATAAATAAGCATTAAAAACATGTTGTCATGTATTTGCACGTTAGGAAAGCGGTAAATACAACAGTTATGATTTAAAGCGGTTACAAACGAAAACAAAGAAACATGTCAGTTTTGCCTTTTGGAAGGAATAAATATTTGAAAGACATAAACAATTAATTGCACATAGAGGGGGAAAAAGGAAATGAGAAAATAGCAAACAAAGCATACTCGGAGAAATTCACAAAGCAGTTTGTAATGGTAAAAGCCTACATCCCAAGAAGAGCCGTCATGTTGTCGCACCCCCTTTTTCCTCTCCTTTCGGATTGGTCCGGGTTTTTGACATTTTGGGACAACTCCTTTAAGGAAGAGTGAAGAGAGTAGAGTCGCCACCTAACGGGTTTGAGGTGCGTTAGGGAACCTAAGGGGTTTATCTATAACTAGGTTGTTAACCATAGATAGAGTAAGGGCTTGAAATTATCCTAAAGGAAGGTGTTAGGCACCCCTCAGGATCCACAAGTGTGGTTCCCAGCCAAACAACTTTTGTGAATTTTGTACAATTATCAAATAAACAAATATGGCTCAAATAGTAGGGGATTTAGTCTAAGTAAACATAGGTTTAGAAACAGTTACAATTAAAGCTAGATTTTGAAAAGAATTACAATATAAGCATGTTTATGGGAATAAAGGGGTTCCTAGGTTTGTTTATAACATGGATCACATCAATGCGATACCTGGTATGACACTCCTCGAAGAGGGGCTACACGTGGTATTAGTGCACCGGTCATCATATCCATATTCTACCCTTTCCTACCCCGTGAAGGTAATTAAAAAGTGTGTTGGTCACGAACTCTATTGCATGCTATTACCCGTCCCTTCCTATAAGTCCCGGAGGAAATTCAGACTCCTATCCTAAAGGGAGGTGCTAGGAAGACCCTCAGGTTTTAAAGGTAAAAATTCTAGGGCGACAGATAACAAAATAGGTAGGACTGCACATAAGGGAAGAACATGGAAAGAAATTAAGGGGATCAAGTATACCTCCACATATATTGCACATACACATCATGCCTCATACACAAATTTGGGTCCAGTTTCAGTTCCTAAGCATGATATCTAAATGACAATAGCAGGATCATATTTGTTATAACTCAGAGAGGGAGTCTTAGTCAGGCTTGCCTACTGATTTTAGCATGCTTGTAGTTAAACATGATCACAAAAACATATCTTAATAAATAGGCATGCTAGTTGCAGGGTAAGCAATAAATCCATAAGTAGACACATAATAGGAATAAAAGGAATTGTAATACAGACTGAATCATGTTGTTTTGGAAACCTTAAAATTAAACTGATGATGAAGTAAGTGCAGAGTAAAGGAGAAGTAGTGTGCAAAGAAGGAGAGCAAAAATGTATAGAACAATATAGACCAATAGAGCAGTAATGCAAATAGAACAATGGCACAGTAGAGCAAGTAGAGTAATAGAGTTACTCAGTCTTGGCTTTTAACCGACTGAGTAGCAAGCAAACAGCAAGAGAGAAAGAAAAGTTCAGAACAGAGTATGTTTGTATGTGAGAGGGAGAGCTTGAACTGTGTTATTCTAAAGAAAGAGTGAAGTATTTATAGCTTTTCAAAATGAGTGGAAAATAAGGTAATAAGTACTGATTAATCAATCAATGGAAATCAGATTCAATTAGAATCAATAACAGACCCGGACTCCCTTTAATTAGGGAGTCCTAATTCAAACGGTCATACTTGGTGTCACATAAGGAAAGAACCAGTAATGAGATAATTATTACTATAATAAGAGTAGTAAGGCATGTAGCAAGCAATTAAGTCTAGGTTCATAACACAAAATTAGGGAGATTATATGTCAAACAATAAGTAGCATATTCGTGCACATAGATAGGGTATAGTACAATTTAGTTCTGAAAATTAGTCACAAGAATCACATATGGGATTGAAAATCACTGGGACTCAATGCTAACTAACGAAAGTATCACACAAACAAGGAAACAATTCGAAAATCAGTACAGAGGTATCATTCAAAGGGAAATATCCAAGTTTTAGAGGGAAATCAAAATCAGTAAAGGCCATAGAGTAGAAAAATTAATAAAGCCTTAATCAAATAATACTGGAATAACATATGTTAATCAAGAATCTGAAAACCCTAGGTAAAGTAAGAATCATACAAAATCGGAGATTCAACCTAGAGCATAGTACGTATCAAAGCATGATATACAAAAATCTGAAACCCTAACAAGGCAAATAGGGTAAAAATCACAAAAAGCACAGATCGTTTCATAAGAAACAGGCACACGTAAAGATTGAACGAATATATTATCAGAGACGGTCTAAAAATTAGGGCTTTTTAGCATAATAAGTCAGATAGAAAGAAAAACATAAGAGAATCATTCAAACACAGTAGAAAGTACTTAAAATCGGTAGAAGAATCATTTTTGAAAGTGGTTAAGAAACCCTAGTTTTGAAAGTGAGGAAATCGTTTGAAAACAAAGAGATTTTTTGAGGAAAACATGTGAAAACCGTGAGATACACATAGATCTGTTACAGATCTAGAAAGATCAGAAGGTTCGAAGTTAGGGTTTCTAGGAGAACCCAAAAAAGAAGAAGAAACTTAGAGATATACCGGTATTTGGCCGCAAAGGGGTAGATATTACTCGACCAACCATAGATGGCCGGATAAAATGGCATGAGATCGGAGAGATAAGTTGAACCACCTCTGGTTCACTTGAGAGCCCTGAACGGTGACACAAGCATAAGGGATGGAGACATAAGGACGCTAGGAGCTGAGACCTTCAAGGTTTCCGGCGAGGAGATGGCCGGAGGAGATGAACAAACCTCATCGGAGTTGAAGAGACCAGAAGTCTCTAGAGAGACCCAGAGAGATAGAGAGAGAGTGTTAAAGGAGTGAATGAGGGGAAGGGGGTAGTCGTTAGGTCTAATTAAGGTAAGGATTAATCTGGTCCGTTGATCAGAAATGATCAACGGTCCAGATTAAAAAGGGAATTAGGTCGGGTAGGCTTAGAGGTTGGGCCTGGGTATTGGGCTGGTTTTAATTGGGTGGGGGTTAAATTGAATTAGGGTGAAATTGAAATTAAAATGGCTACTTGTTAAATACCCACTAAAATAGATAAATAATTAATAAAAAATAGCTAATAATTATATAAATAAAAAAATGAAATTGAGGTTAAATAAATGAAATTAAGGTAATTAGCTAATATTAAAATATAAAATGGCTAATTAGTGATTTAAAATGGTATCAATATACAATTAGGCTATAATTGTAAAATTACTGTAATTATAATTAAATAATGCCAAATTGGCTAATTTATAAAATAATTAAATCCTAATAGGATTAAAAATGATGTATTGAGCTGGGAAATATTTTGAAATTATTTGTAATATAATTTATGAATAATTATTGAATTTAAAATATTGTATAAATTGGAAAAGAAATTAATAAAATATGGAAAATTACGGGAAAATACCAATTATTATAAAAAGTGATTTTGAAGGCAAATATGCAAATTTTAAAATAGTTTGAGGAAAAAATTGGGTATCAACAGTCACCGAGATGCTTCGGTTTTATTTGATCCTGGTTCCACGTATTCCTATGTTCATCATATTTTGCACACTTTCTGGATATGCCCCGCGAGTCCTTAGTCACATCTATTCATGTGTCGACTCCGGTGAGCGATACTATTATTGCGGACCAAGTGTATCGGTCGTGTGTGATATCTATTGGGGGGTCTGGAGACCCGAGTGGATCTGCTATTGCTTAGCATGGTTGACTTTGATGTGATATTGGGCTTGGATTGGCTATCTTTGTGTCATGTTGTTATAGATTGTCACGCTAAGACCGTGACCTTAGCAATGTCGGTATGTCCGAGAGTCGAGTGGAGAGGTTCTATTGATTATGTGCCTAGTAGGGTGATTTCATACCTGGAGGCTCAGCGTATGATGGAGAAAGGATGCCTGTCTTATTTGGATTTTGTGAGGGATGTCAGTGTTGAGACTCCACAGTCAATTCTGTTCCCATAGTCTGTGAGTATCCGGATGTGTTTCCTACTGATCTTCCGGGCACGCCGCCCGACAAGGATATTGATTTTGGCATTGAGCTGGTGCCAGGAACTCATCATATTTCTATTCCACCATATCGTATGGCGCCAGCGAAGTTGAAGGAATTGAAAGAGCAGCTTCAGGAACTCTTAGAAAAGGGGTTCATCCAGCCTAGTGTGTCATCTTGGGGTGCACCGGTGTTGTTTGTGAAGAAGAAAGATGGTTCCATGAGAATGTGTAGTGACTATAGGCAGCTGAACAAGGTTACAGTCAAGAATAAGTATCCTTTGACTCGCATTGATGATTTGTTTGAACAGCTTCAGGGAGCTAGGGTGTTCTCTAAGATTGATTTGAGATCCGGGTACCATCAGCTGAAGATTCGGGATTCAGATATTTCTAAGACTGCTTTCAGGACCCATTATGGACACTATGAGTTTTTGGTGATGTCTTTTGGGCTGACCAATGCCCCAGCATTCATGCATTTGATGAACATCGTATTTCAGCCATATTTGGATTCCTTTGTTATTGTGTTCATTGATGACATCTCTAGTTGTATTGCAGAGATTGAGGGAGGAGAAGCTTTATGCAAAGTTCTCCAAGTGTGAGTTTTGGCTGGGATCAGTAGCTTTCTTGGGACACGTGGTGTCCAGCGAGGGTATTCAGGTTAATCCGAAGAAGATATAGGTGGTGCAGAGTTGGCCCAGACCGTCCACAGCTACAGAGATTAGGATCTTCCTTGGTTTGGCGGGATATTACCGTCGCTTTGTGGAGGGGTTTTCTTCTATTTTTTCACCCTTGACAAAATTTACTCAGAAGGGTGCTCTGTTCAGGTGGTCAGACGAGTGTGAGGAGAGCTTCCAGAAGCTCAAGACGGCTTTGACCTCAGCTCGAATGTTAGTATTGCCATCAGCTTCAGGTTCTTATACCGTGTATTGTGATGCCTCGAGGATAGGCATTGGTTGTGTTTTGATGCAGGAGGGTAGGGTGATTGCCTACGCCTCGCGCTAGTTGAAGACTCATGAGAAGAATTACCCGGTGCATGATCTCGAGCTAGAAGCCATTGTCACGCCTTGAAGATTTGGCGTCATTATTGTATGGGTTCTATTGTGAAGTTTTTACTGATCACCGTAGCCTGCAGCACTTGTTTAAGCAGAAGGATCTGAATTTGCGTCAGAGGAGATGGTTGGAGATTCTCAAGGACTATAAAATCACTATTATATACCATCCGGGGATGGCCAATGTAGTGGCCGATGCCTTGAGTCGCAGAGCAGAGCGTTTGGGGAGTCTAGCATATCTTCTAGCAGCAGAGAGACCATTAGCACTTTATGTTCAGGCCTTAGCGGGCCAGTTGGTGAGGTTGGATCTATCGGAGCCCCGCTGGGTATTGGCTTGTGTAGCCTCCAAGTCTTCTCTTTATGACCATATCACCGAGAACTAGTATGATGACCCACACTTGCTCGTTCTTAAGGATAGGGCCTGGCGAGGTGATGTCAGGGATGTAGTTATTGGCGATGATGGTGTTATGAGGATGTAGGGTCGGATATGTGTGCCTAAGGTAGATGGGCTTCGGGAGTTGATTCTTAAGGAGGCCCACAGCTGGCGGTATTCCATCCATCCGGGTGCCGCGAAGATGTATCAGGATCTGAGGCAGCATTTTTGGTAGAGGCAGATGAAAAAGGATATTGTTGGATTTGTAGCTCGGTGTCTCAACTGCCAAAGACCCGGTGGATTGCATCAGAGTTTGGTTATTCCTGAGTAGAAGTGGGAGCGGATCACCATGGACTTTGTAGTCGGACTCCCACGGACTTGAGGAGGTTCGATGCTATGTGGGTTATTATGGATCGCCTGACTAAGTCCGCCCAATTCAATCCTTGTTGGTACTACTTATTTTTCGGAGCAGCTAGCTGAGATTTATATAAGGGAGATTGTTCGGATGCATGGTGTTTCAGTTTCCATCATCTCCGACAAAGGTACTCAGTTCACATCCCAGTTCTGGAGGTCCGTCAGAGAGAGTTGGGTACTTAGGTTGAGTTGAGCACGGCGTTTCACCCTCAGACAGACGGGCAGTCCGAGCGCACTATTCAGATATTAGAGGACATGTTGCGTGCTTGTGTTATTGACTTTGGGGGTTCATGGGACCAGTTTCTGTCACTCGCAGAGTTTGCATATAATCATAGTTATCAGTCGAGTATTCAGATGGCACCATATGAGGCTTTGTATAGGAGGAGGTGTAGATCTCCAGTTGGTTGGTTTGAGCGAGGTGAGGCCAAACTCTTGGGTATGGATTTGATACAGGATGCTTTAGATAAGGTGAAGTTGATTCAGGAGCGGCTTCGTACGGCGCAGTCGAGGCAGAAGAGTTATGCAGACGGGAAGGTCTGGGATGTATCTTTCATGGCTGAGGAAAAGGTCCTACTGAAGGTGTCACCCATGAAGGGTGTTATGCGGTTTGGGAAAAGGGGAAAGTTGAGTCCCCGTTTCATTGGGGCCTTTCAAGGTGCTTCAGAGAGTTGGAGAGATGGCTTATAGACTTGTCTTTCCACCTAGCTTGGCGAGCGTTCATCCGGTATTTCATGTTTCCATGCTTCGGAAGTATATTGGTGACCCGTCTCATGTTTTGGACTTCAGTTCGGTTCAGCTAGAGTGTGATATGTCTTATGAAGTGGAGCCAGTAGCTATTCTGGGTCTTCAGGTCAGAAGGTTAAGGTCTAAGGATATAGATTCGGTGAAGATGCAGCGGAGAGGGCAGTCGGTGGAGGAGCCCACCTGGGAGACCGAGCAAGAGATGCCGAGCAGATATCCCCACCTATTTGAGACTCCAGGTATGTTTCTAGACATGTTCGAGGACGAACGTTTGTTTAAGAGGGTGAGAATGTATAGACCCTACCGGTCGTTCCGAGAGTTTAGCCCTGTTTTTCCATTTCTGCTTCATTCTTGTATGGTTCAGCTCTTTTGTGTTGCGTTGGATTGATTGGTTCGGGTTCGAAGTGGTTATGGAGAGAAATGAGACACTTAGTCTCTTAAGTTGGTGATTTATTTGGAAAAGTCAATCGGAAGTTGACTTATCGTTAAATGATCTCGAAATGTGGTTTTTGTGGCTCGATAGCTTTATTAGGTGATTTGGGACATAGGAATGTGTTCGGAATGTAATTCGGAGGTCCGGAGTAGAATTACCTTGAATTGGCAAGAATAGATTTTTGGCGATTTCCGGTTGGAAGTGGAAAATTAGCTATCGGAGTCCGAATGGAATTCGGAGGTTGGAACAGGTTGGTACTGTCATTTGGGATGTTTGTGCAAATTTTCAGTTCATTCGGATGTGGTTTGGGTGGTTTCGACATCGTTGGCGAATTTCGGAAGTTTAGAAATCCTTAGGCTTGAATTTAGGATTTGATTTGGTGTTTTGGTGTTATTTTGAGTGTTCCGAGGGTTCGACTAAGTGGGTATATCGATACATGTCTTGTTGGTACTTTTGGTTGAGGCATCGAGGGGCTCGAGATTGATTTCGGATGATTTTCGGAAGGTTGGGAGTTGAAAATGCAGCAAAATTGGCTAATGGTGCATGCCTTCTGGTGTGGCCGCACCTGCGTACGGGGAGCTACAGGTGCGAAAGACCTTGCGCAGATGCGGTAGTAGGGAGCCTGGCCTGGCAACGCAGCTGCGGAGGTTGGCTCGCACCTGCGGGCCCGCAGGCGCGTGTAGAAGACCGCAGATACTAATATTGGCTTTAAGTGAAAATCCGCAGCTGCGAGGGATTTTCCACAAGTGCGGCGCCGCAGGTGCGTAGCATGGGGTCGTAGGTGCGAGAGTGCTGGGCAGAACCTATATAAGGTTGCCTTCGCTAATTTTCACTCATTTCTTCATCATTTTTGACGGATTTTGGAGCTTAGAGTTGGGATTTCAAGGGGGAATCAAGTATATTTAGTGAGGTAAGCTACTTGGACCTTTTATCTTGTGTTTATGATGATAATTCCATTATTTAATCATGTTTTAGTGGCGAAATTTGGAAGATTAGGGCTTGGAATTGGAAAGTATAAATTGGGGATTTGAGGGGTCATTTGGGGTCTGATTTTGATGTATTTGATATGTATGAACTCGTGAAAGCGTAATTTCGGAATTCGAGACGTGGGCCCAGGGGTCGGGTTTGGCAAATTTCGGGTTTTTTGATGTAAATTAGTTATTTTTGAGTGGGCTTTGTTCCTTTAGCATATTTTGATGATATGAATTTGTTTTGATTAGATTGGGGGCGTGTTGAGGTCGAGTCGAGGGGAAAAGGCATTGCGGTGTAGTTTTTAATCCGGTTTGAGGTAAGTAACAAATGTAAATCTAGACCTATGGGTATGAAACCACCGGTATTTCGTATTATTTTGATAAATGAGGTGATGCACATGCTAGGTGACAGGTGTTTGGGCGAGCACCGGTTGGGATTGTGACTAGGTCCGTCCCGTAGCAACTATCAAGTTGCATATTTGATTTGAAATCATATGATATTTTGTATTTTAGAGATTTATACTATATTTTGGGTTGTATGCCATGTTTGGGGCCTTGTGCCGACCTGTTTGAACCCTCAGGGGTGTTTTACTACTATTCTCATACTATTTTGATAGAAATATAATCTCAGTCATGATTTATACTTGGTCATTGTTCATTCCTTCTTATCACCCTGTTTCCAAACAAATGACAAATATTTTTGGGCTGAGTCCCCGTGAATTGTGGTGAGTTGCCCGAGTGGCTTGTGAGGGTGATGAATGAGTGAGGCCGAGAGACGGATTGTGAGGATAGTGATGGATCGGGTTGCATGCCGCAGCGTTATATACATATACATATATATATTGGATCGGGCTGCACGCCGCAGCGGTATATATATTGGATCGGGCTGTACACCGCAGCGATATAGCGCTTGGACTGAAGGAGCCCCTCCGGAATCTGTACACCCCCAGTGAGCGCAGTCGAATATTTATAGATCGGGCTGCACGCCGCAACGGTTATTATATGGTACCTATTGAGAGTGAGTGCTGAGTGTGAGTGCTGATTGACGAGAGATGAGTCACGAGTGACTGAGAGGCTTTCCCAAGAGGCTTTATTTGTGAGTGACACTGTGCTTGAGGGGCTTATTTGTTATGAAACTACTATTTTCACTCTTCTTTACATTTTAGCCTCTAAACGATAAATGTTGAACCAATGTTTTATATGAGATTTGGAAAGGGAAAACTGGAGTTTCTATGAAATTTTTGGAACGTAGATTCCTGACTTGATTTATTGATTTCCACCGATATTTATTATATGATTCTACATGGTTTTAAAAGCTCCTCACTGCACTCAAATCCTTATTTATATTTGTTACTTACTGAGTTGGTGTACTCACGTTACTCCCTGCACCTTGTGTTCAGATCCAGGTGCCCGGATCGAGTGAGATTTGATTATTCTCAGTGGAGCATTTGTCGGAGACTGTGAGGTAGCTGCACGGCGTTCGCAGCCCCACCCTTCTCCTTCTCTTTTTGTCACTATTTACAATTTTCCTAGACTTGTTGTTTTAAGGAAAGCGTGTCAGATTCTGTGTTCCATTTAGTTGCTCATGACTGTTGCCTCCGGGTTTTGGGAATATTATTTAGATGTTTTCATTGATTATCCGCATTTGTGAAACATTAAAAGTGGAAGATTTTTTATAAATCGCGTTATTGATTTAAATGAAAAGTTCTTTGTATTATGCGTAGTAAATTGGCTAGCCTAATACCACGATAGGCTCCATCACGACCAGTTTAGATTTGGGTTCGTGACATAATGGTAATCAAGTTTCCCTTTTACTTTAATCTGCTCTATACGTTCTTCCTCATTTTCTAATGCATTTTGTATCTGAATGAGCAGTGATGATATCTTTTTTATTTTGAATAATATTTACTAGATTTTCAGTTATAAAGATACGATTTTGTTATATTTATACTTAAATATCTTTTTTTTTATAGTTCCAACTTTTTCAGATTATAGGTTAGATGAACAGTTGCATTCGAGTCACTCTAAAATAGTAATTATGATAATAATTTTGTTGTTCACTCTTATATAAGACGGATTTCAACAGAACTATTTTAGTTTAATGGTATTAGTTCTTATCGTTTAATATTATCGTATATTCATTTTATTTTAAATCTATTGTATTTTGTTTTGCGTGCGCATATATGTTTGGACAAACACTTTTGTAATATGAATTGAGACTCTATGTGCTATTTAAATATACTTTTAATTCAAAGTTTTATAACGATTAACATGCACCACATGTTGGGTTGCGTAACAAATAATGCAACAATATACATTAGGGTTGTAACGACCCGAACGGTCGTTTTGAGCCCTAGCGCATCGTTTGAGGTCATGAGCAGCTTCATTTCAGGTTATATTACTTGTAGGTGTGGTCAGAATTGAATTTCGGGAAGTTTAGAGTCAATTTGGAAAGAAAATTCTCATTTTAGAAGCCTTAAGTTAGAAGAATCGTCTAAGATTGGATTTTTTAGTAAACGATCTCAGAATCAGGATTTGAAGGTTCTAGCAGGTTCGTATGATGATTTCGTACTTGGGCGTATGTTCGGATCTGGTTTTGGATGACCCGGGAGCATTTCGGCGCATATTGTAGAAGTCAGCATTTTAGAAGAAATTTCATAAGTCTGGGTTGAAGTGCATTTCAGTGATATTGATGTCCATTAGCTATTCTGAGTCTGGGAATATCTTCATATGGTGATTCTGGAGTTGGTAGCGCTATCGGATGTGAATTTGGAGGTCCGTAGGTTATTTTGAAGTCATTTGGCTAAAGATAAAAATTTGAAGGTTTTTGGAGAAATCCGACCGGAAGTGGAAATTTTGATATCGGGGTCGGAATGTGATTCCCAAAGTTGGATCAGGTCCATAATGTTGAATGTGACTTGTGCGCAAAATTTGAGGTCAATCGGACATGATTTGATAGGTTTCGGCATCGAATGTAGAAGTTGGAAATTTCAAAGTTCATAAAGCTTAAATTGTGATGCGATTCATTGTTTTCGATGTTATTTGATGTGATTTAAGGCCTCGGGCAGGTCCGCACTATGTTTTGGAATAGGTTGGTGTAATTGGACGGGGTCCTAGGGGCCTCGGGTGAATTCCGGGTGGTTAACGGATCAAATTGGAGTTTGGAGGAAGCTGAGGTTGTTGTTATCTGGTGTGACCGCACCTGCGAGGTTTTGGCCGCAGGTGCGACTAAGGGGTCACAGAAGAGGAAAAGGATGGCTTGGCTGGGGGCCGCAGGTGCAAGATTATTTGCGCACCTGCGAAGGCGCAGATGCGGTTGGGGGAGCGCTGGTGCGGAGCCGGCTGGGGAATGAGGAAGCCGCAGGTGCGAGAGTTTGGTTGCACCTATGGGCTCGCAGGTGCGAGCGTAGTAACCGCAGGTGCGGAAGGACTGGAGACAGTGTGCATTTTTATAACCGAGGTCTTGGCCATTTCTTTTATTTTTCTCTTGGTTGGGCAATTTTTTGAGAGCTTCAAGTGGGGATTTTCGTCATCTATGTCAAGGTAAGTTGTTTCTACTCATCTCAAGTTAAAATACAAGGTTGTATATAGATTTGGTCATGGAAATTAGTAGAAATTTGAGATTTTTGAACAGACCTAGAATGTGTATTTTTGGATTTTAACCACGAATTTGAGCATGAAATTGGAGTAAATTGTATATTTGAGGTAGTAAGGCTATGGATAATCATTATCTTCGAAAAAATTTTAGAATCCGGGTACGTGGGACTGAGGGCAATTTGGTCAACTTTTCGAGCGGAGTTGGGAATTTATATAATTTAAATTGTTATATGTATTGGAGTGTATTTTCATGCCCGTTATTGGATAGTTTTTGGGGCGTTGGGCATCAAGTTGAGTCGTCGGAGGGGCTTGGAGGCCGGTTATGAATATTCGGAGCGAGGTAAGTCTCCTTTCTAACCTTGTGAGGGAAAATTATCCCCATAGGTGAACTAATTAAATATGTGCTACTATTTGTGGAGTCTATGTATGCACGAGATGACGAGAGCCCGTGCGTAGCTACTATTATGTTTATGTCCGGGTAGGCTAGGACCCAAAAGCATGTTTTATTTTCCGTATTTGTAATCTTATTGATGAAAAAAGTGTTTAAACCTTACCGAACTTGGTAAAAAAAAAGGATTTCTGGAGACTTTTAAAAGAGAAATTCTCCATTTACTTGAGTATTTGTTTTCCCGATGTAGTCGGGAAGGACTGTTTGAATGTGCATGACTGTGTGTGACCGCTTCGCTATTTATATTCCGCAAGCGGGGTGATTTCTTCCACTACATCCATGGGAGCGGGCCGTACGCCACGACAGGTTAATAGATGCATCTATGGTTCGACCATTCGGCTATGGTTCGGGCCATTCGACCCTCGACATTGCTTGCGCATGAGATTTACTGCGTATTTTGTTGTGATTTTTACCTGATTACTGGCCTGGAGATTTTAAATGGTCAACTGAAATGACGAGGATTTAAGAATATTAAATGTGAAAGAAGTTGCTATTTCCTGTCGCTACTTGTTAAATTGCCTATGATATCCATGGTTAGTGTCACACTTGATTATATTAATTAGACCTCTAGTAAGTGTCAAAGTCGAACTCTCGTCACTACCTCTTCAAGGTTAGGCGGGATACTTATTGAGTACACATTGTTTTCGTACTCATGCTACACTTATTGTGCATTTTTATTGCACAGGTACATTCATAGCTAGTGGCCTTGCTTGACGCAGTGATGTGGCTGACGTGGAGACTTAAACGAGTTGCACCATTCGGAGAAGACCCGCAGCCGGCAGAGTCTTCCTCAGATGTATTGTGTTTTAATTCACATTCCTTGTCCGGTTTGTATTCCGGACAAGTATTGTAGTACATGTATAATTCCTAGAAAATTTGCTCATGCACTTGTGACACCGAGTTCTGGGATAATTATGGGATTTATTCACTATTTAAATTTGTTAAGATATTATTGTTTACTCAGTCGAAGTTCGTTAATTATTATTTAAGAAAAATAAAAAAAGGAATGACTTCGAGAATTTTAAAATAAAGATTTTATTTACTTATTAAGTGTTGGCTTGCCTAACAGTGAGGTCCGGCGCCATCACGACCTAAATGAATTTTGGGCCGTGACAAGGGTGTGCACTTGTACTATATATAAGGTTATTCTTATTTATAAGTGAAACAAATATTTTTATGATAATTATAAAGGCTATACACAATTGGTTTATTCTTTTAATTAAAAATTTCATATTAAATAACATTACCATTTAGTTATATTTTTAATATTTATAATTTTAAAATTAACTAAAGTCTTAGCTATTGAAGCTCTTCTTATTCGAAATATGTAAAAACTCCTAATATTTAATAATTTAAAATCAAGTAAGATTTTACTTTTTTTTTTCTTGATCTTTTATGGCTTTTGTTTTCTTTTCTGCCGTTTCTTTGTCGTTTACGAAGAAGGTCTGCTCCTTTTCATTGTTTTGGTAAAGGTATTTATTTTAGTACTATTACGTATTATTAAAGCCAAACTAGAATATAAATTACTGTGTTTCAAAAATAGTTTGTACAAATCATACAAACAACTAAATTGATAGAATAAATTGTCGGACCTTTAAATTTTTATTTTAGCCCCCTTTAAAAACAATCTTAGCCTTATTAGATTTTCTAATAAATGTGCAATAGCTTATGATTTCATTTAAATATTCTACTTTCGCATATTGATTAATAAATAAAATAATAATAATATAAAACAAATAATCATGAAAGAAACTTTCACAAGAAAGGGTGACATGGTGATAGGGCTTCATCACAATATCAAAGCGATACTACTTATTTAATTATAATCTTTTTCTCTATTGATCAAGCTAAATATGATCAATATTTATTATTATAAACTTGTACTTTTTAATATTTACTTATAAACTTAAAATTTTAATAATAATATTTATGTAAGATTTTTTTAATAATTTTGTACTCATTGAGATATGGTACATGCGCAACGAGCGTACCCTAAGACTAATTTATATTAAAAATACGAATGCTCATAGCGAAATGTCGTTCGCTTTTTCTACCCCTTGAAAATAGACTTCACACTAAATAAAAAAGTCATTTGATTCTCTTCCTAATATTTAGAAGTTTAAATTCAATTAAAATTTTAGTTATTAAATCTTTCGTTATTTGAACAATGTGAGAAATCCTAATAGTCATGAACAATTAAACACAATATAACTATGGAAAGTTTGAATTATCACCAAAAAAACTAATCTCTCCCTCATGGACTATTTTATAGGTATGACCACGAAGACCCTTAACGAAATCTCATTCACCTTTTTCACCATTTTAAAATAGAGTTTATATTAGCAAAATAGTCATTTAATTATTTTTCTAATATTTAAGACTTTGAAATCAACTAAAACTTTTACTTAGTAAATATTTTCTTGTTTGAACCATATTGAAAATTCTAATATGATTTCTAAATCAATTAAAATATAACATTATATAAATTTTTACCTAATTGATTTTTTTTTCAATTAAGCTCTCACATTTTAAAATCATTTTTTTTCTAAAACCATTATTATTAGAGTTTAGATTCTTCATCAACAACCTCCTCTTTTTTTCCTTTTCCGGTTTCAACCCCTTCTTTTAATTAAAACTTTGTATTCATTTCTATTCTATTCATGTGGTCGATAGTTTAGAAGCTACCAATTTCTTTTTGCTTTTCGCTTATTCAAAAGTTAGTTGTATATAAAGACGTCTATATTTAGTATAAGTTAATAACATATGCACAATTAATAAGTAACAATATTTTAATTAGAAATCATATTGAACTAACTTTATTTATTATCATCGTTGCATATTTATCCAATTAAATATCAAGTAAAATAAAGCCATCATTCATAATATAGTCTATATTCAAAAAATGTCTAGCTGTAACTATAATTTTATATTATAACTCCAACTAAATTTTCAAGAATAATGCATTTAGTTTATTATTTTCTTAGGTGTCATTGGTTGAAGTGCCAATGTATTTTTAATTTGATTTGCTTTTTAACATTTTCATTATATTTACCATTCATAAACATTGGATGATTCAATAAAACATGATTCCTTCCTTTTTTGAATTAGCTAAGTAGGATCAACAATTTAACATTTACCCTTTTCATAAGTTTACGATTTATTTTCTTAGATTCTACTTCATAACTCAAATATATATTTTCAATATTATTTGCGTGAGTTTTAAAAGTTTGGGCACATTGGTACGAGGTACACGCGCATCACACGTACACTAAAACTAGTTAAATTTAAAAGTCAAGACCATTTTTATTGCTAAAAGCCTTAATTTATGGGCTTTCCCAATTATTTATCTTGCCCGCTAGTCTGCTACTATCTCCCAAAAGCAACAAATAATCAATTTTCTTTTTGCAAATACAACGAAAACTACATTCTCCTCCATAGCAGCAAGTTCAAGTTCAAACTGTAGGTTAGTCATCCTTTTTGTTTTTCCATGCAGAAAACCTTATTCTTTTCGACTCAAGTTACTTGTGCTTATAAGTAGCATATAATGGATTGTTTTGACTAGTTTTTGTGGGATGGAGCACATCTATATATATTTTTTACATATTTAAAATTTGCTTCAATTTTATGCAATTTTACCTATTCATAAATATTTACTCTAATTATATTGTTTTTATAAGACATTAAAAGTTAAATACTCATGGACCATGCCTCGAAGCTTACACCTATATAAAACATCTTGTCTTATGCACTCGCATTTTAATACACTGATTATGATCACTATATTACTTAACTTAGTTCCTTTCCCGTTCATATTAAATGAGATGATATTAGTCTTTGAAGCTAACTGTGGTTAATACTTTATATTGAAAATACTAGCATATGCATTGCTATTTTTCTGGGTCTGCAAGGCCAAAATATAATATAATAGAAAATACAAAGGAAAAATACCAAAAATGAAAAATAAGAAATAAAAAATAAAAAAAATTGTGGAGCCGTGATTTCCACTGTGCCTTTCTCACGTGAAAGAGGTTTGAGCTGGTAGAAATTATTAGGCAGAGGAGAGAATGATGATGTAGAAGTGTCAAAATACCATAATTGACCTTTAGTATAGATAACTCCGTTAAAATTTCACCAAGAACTGGATATACAAATCACACCTTCGGTTTAATTGAAGGTCAAAAGTGTTCACTTGAATAACGTAAGGTAGAATAATAATAAAGTGAAATACTAGGACCAAAAATGCTACTATTTTATATAATCTTTTGTTGTGATGACTCAAAAAGTCATCGCTCATTTTATAAGTCAAAACTATGTTCTGAGGCCATGAAAACCTTATTTTATTTCACCTCGTTTTGCGTGCGTAGTCTGGGCGTATATTCGGAAAGCTTTTAAATGAAAAACTGAGAAAAATGCTAATTTTGCCTTTAAAATTGAATTTAAGTTGACTTCGATCAATATTTTAGGTAAACGGATACGGACCCGTGATTTGACGGTCCCGGAGGGTCCGTAGAAAAATATAGGACTTGGGCGTATGCCCGGAATTGAATTCCGAGGTCCCAAGCCCGAGAAATGAATTTTTGAAAGAAATTGTTTTACTGAAATTATAAGAGTTTTTGGAAATTTGATTATATTTGAAATTGATGGTATCGTGTACGACCCCAAATCTAAACCAGTCGTGATGGCGCCTATCGTGGAACTAGGCCAGCCAAATTAAAACTCAAAACGTAAAGCATCTTTCATTTATATCATTACTAAACTGATAACCCATAAATGTTTCGTTTAATCATTTTAAAACAGATAAAGTTACACCGAATATTAAATACAACTCCGAGATCCCGGATTCACTGGTCATGAGCATCTACATAAAATATACAACTCTGGAAAATAAACTCTATAATAGTAAGTAGGAGAGAGAGCAGGGTTGCGGACGCGTGCAGCTACCTCGCAAAATCTCCGAGAAGTCTCTAGAACAGATACACAGCTCACTCTGCCCTAACACATGGATCTGCACACAGGTGCAGAGATTAATGTGAGTACGCCAACTCAGTAGTAATGAAAATAAATCAGGTCTGAGCAGTAAGAAACACATAAAGTCAAATCATCATTTCACAATAAGCACAGTCTTTCTATCCAACGGTGAATACGTTAATCATCACGCTTAAAAAGCCACTTTCAATAGAAATCCTTTGAAAAGTATAATTTCCAACAATTTCAGAAAAATGTCCAAGAAATTTAGTGTAAAGATGAAGTAAATCATAAGTAGCCACTCGGGCAAAAACATGAATAGGAAACTGCCCCTCGGGCGTAACATCACTCAGAATCAGCCCCTCGGGCATACCTCACAGTCACTCATAATTACCCCCTTGGGAAACCTCACAGTCACTCATAATCAGCCCCTCGGGCAACCTCACAGTCAGTCATAATCAGCCGCTCGAGCAACCTCACAATCACTTATACCTCCCAATCACTCGTCACTCGGCACTCGACACTCGGCACTCGCACTCAGTAGGTACATGCGCTCACTTGGGTGTTTATAGACTCCGGAGGGGCTCCTTCAGCCCAAGCGCTAATATCAAGCCACCTCGTGGTATATCATATCCTCACAATCAGGCTCTCGACCTCACTCAGTCAGAAACTCTCAAAAAGCCACTCGGGTTGTCAGTAAAATGGGGTACTCGACCCAAAAATATCATTTTATATCTCAAAATAATGTAAATAAGACTGAGTTTCGAAATCAGTTAAACATAATATGACTGAGTGTAAATCATAAGTCAACACGGTGAGAAATAGCAGTAAAACCCCCCAAGGGGTCTAAACAGGTCGGCACAAGGCCCCAAACATGGCTTACAGCCCTAATATAACAATAGTCTGAAAACACGATCTAACATATGATTTAAAAGTAAATACGCAACTCAATAGTTTCCATGGGAAGGACCAAGTCCAAATCTCCAAATCACTGCACGCCACACACTCGTCATCCAGCATGTGGGCCACTCCAAAAATAGTGAGAAAATAGGAAGTCCGGGGTTTCATACCCTTAGGACAAGATTTACAATCATTACTTACCTCAAAACCGGCTAAAATCCTAGCCCACAGTGCCCTTGCCTCTAGACTCGGCCTCCGAATGCTCCGAATCTACCAAAAATCAGATTCATATCACTATTATATGCCAAGGAACGAGACCCATTCGAAAATTATCAAAATTACCCAAAATTTCCGAAATTGGCCCAACCCGGCCCACGTCTCGGAATTCGATAAAATTTACATCACAAAAATCCTCATTCTTTCCTGAGTCTATACATATAAAATGCATCGAAATCCAACCACAAATGACCCCTCAATTACTCAATTAAAGTTTTCAATTATCCAAGCCCTAACGCCCAATTTACACACTGATTTTCCCATAGATTTCAACCTAAATCAGTCCAAAAATCACATAGAAACGAGCTTTAGGTTCAGATATCTTACCTCAACGAAGTCCTCTTGATTTCCTCCTTCAAAACCCTCTCTCAAAGCTCAATCCCGGATGAAAATGGTGAAAGAAAGACCAAAATTCGCTAAGGACCCTTTTTATATGATCTGCCTAGGGATTTACGCACCTGCGGCCAATTGCTCGCACCTGCGGACCCGCACCTGCGGTCCCAAGTGCACACCTGCGCATCCAACTTAAAGTACCATTTTCCGCACCTGCAACTTCTTCTTCGCACCTGCGACTCCGCAGGTGCGACCCAAGTCCTGCACCTGCGACCTCCTTCAACTTGCCGAAAATCCACACCTGCAGCGTCGTACCTGCGGCCACCCTTCCACAGAAGCGGCCACACCAGAAACATTCCACCAGCATTTTTTCTGCTGCAAATTCCCAACTTCAACCTTCCGATGACTATCCAAAAACACTCCGAGCTCCTCGAGATCTCAACCAAAAGTACCAACAAGTCATAAATGATCATACGGACTTAGTCGAACCCTCGGAATACCGAAATGACATCGAAACACCAACTCAACTCATGATTCAAGCCTAAGAATCCTAAAACTTCTGATAATCATCTACGATGCCAAAATTACCCAAAACACGTCCGATTATCCTAAAAATTTGCACACACGTCCAAAATGATACTACGAACCTGCTCCAACTTCCGGAATTCCATTCCAACCCCGATAGCATATTTTCCACTGCCGATCGAAAATCGCAGAAACTCAATTTCGCCAATTCAAGCCTAATTCTACATCGAACATCAAAACCACATTCCGAACACACTCCTAAGTCCCAAATCACCTAAGGCAACTATTTGAACCATAAAATCTACATTCCGAGGTCTTTTACCAATAAGTCAACTTCTGGTTGACTTTTCCAACTATTGAACCAAGTTAGGAGACTAAGTGTCTCATTTCTCTCCAAAAATCACTCTGAACCCGAGCCGAACAATCTAACACAACATAATGAAGCTGAACCACATATAATGAAGCAGAAACGGGGGAAACGGGGCTATTACTCTCGGAACGACCGACCGGGTCATTACATCCTCCCTCACTTAAACATACGTTCGTTCTCAAACGTGCCCAAGGTTATTTCAGAAACCATCAAAATTGTCGTGCAACCCTACCATACAAATACCCTAGGGTGATCCCACGTCACCCCCATCCCATATAGGTCCAATAGCACAACACAGTTGAAATTTCAAAATCCAACCTGACGCACAAACCTTAGAACCAAATTCCCACTTCTGAAATGATTTACAAGATCAAGAATTCCCCAACTATAATCTGAATAAGTTTGAACGCGCTATATCAAGCCATATCCGTAAACCAAGATGTAATCACATACTATACCGCATGACTCAAACACCCATAGTGATAACTCCTAATCACAATAGCTGCTCAAAACAACCCAATACCGGTACATGACCTCTTATCAAGAAATTCCTTGCTCTAACACTTTCATATACTGCCGACGATGAAAGAAACACGTAGAAACTAGCAACCATTCGTCCGATTAGTCAGACATGAAGCTCCCCCTTCCCAAACAGGGATTATAGTAGATTTCTAAGCCGACTCCCGATATTTATCCTTCCAACTATGTTGTAGTAAATCTGACAGTATTCATTCTAGGTCCACTGACCTCTTCTCATCCAACACGACCACTCTGATGACATGACACATCAATACAATTCAAAGTCATAACTTGTGAAACTCGTGAACTCAATAGCAACATCCCAATGTAACCAAATTATATAAAAGATTCACACGAGAAGACCATCCCGCGATTAACAATTACCATCACAACACCATGCTAAGAGCCTGAAACTCATCGAAAAGTCAAAACACACGAATCTGACACCAAGGATCATACCCCCACATAACTCGCTACAGTGTGTGATCCCCTCCACACGCTGGTCCACATGAAATACTTCGAGTTACCTTGTTCAAAATCAATAACCATGCGCAATTCGACATAAAGTAATCCAAGTGCATGCCATAACCACGGGGAAACCGGACGATACCATGCCACACGAATCAGAAAGTACATAACCAATACGTCTCAATCCTGCAATACCCAATTACTTGCCTTACTCAAATACAGTTATAAAGCCCAATTAGAACTGCACATATTTGCCTATAACCAACGATCATAACTCCTCGTAACCCCGAAGGGTAACTCATATATCATTCCAGAATACGAATAAACTCAATGACAGACAAGTGGTACATCCCTCAACCATAGCAATTTGGAGTCAACAATTCCGACCCGGCGCAGAACTAACACACCCAGACTGGGCCTACCAATAACCTTAAATCAACTCTGGTCACCCACAACAGATAGATAACTCACCGAAAAGTTCACAATGACTGGATCATGGTACATACTAACATCTGACTAGCTTTGCTTGCATCTTCACAGTTCACTACCACAAAATAACCTGTTTACGAGAACTCTCAGTCTCGAAGTCCATCAAGCGCACGAATTACTATATCTGATCTCAACTCCACCGCTCGAATACGTAACTCATCCCTAATACTCAATCATTCCACGGGGGATACCCATATAATTCTTCCGTGTTACCAAGCAACTTTGAATATCAGCAGTCGATCCAACAAGAGAGCGTCGCAATACCAATGAATCACCCTGAACTCCACACATTGCCCTTTCTGAAATGTATACCCTAATCAAGCCACCCAATAGTGATATCATATACCTAGTCATATGAACGCCAGTGCTGACCTTCCTTCCAGAACTGAACTGTGACCTCACATATGCAAATCTCCACTATACACAAAATACCGCATATGCCATGCCATCCTATGGTGAATATGAGAAATTCATGCTCCCCTCCAAGCCACAAGTAAGTATGTACCCAACTAGCCAATAACTTTCCATTTGATCCCATTTAGAAGAAAAATCATTACACATCACCTACTCTTCACGCCCATATAAAATACACACCTCTAACGGTAGAAGAAACCATCAGGAACTATGGGAATCCCATTTGTACAACACCAAACCGACATGGTTGAATCCTTCTAAGTCCACCAAGCTTCGCAGGTCACCAAAACCCAAGAGCATTGCTAAGAAATACCTGTAAAAACTCATTGCCTCTGAAACACCCAAAGAACTAGTCATATCCTTTACCATGCCGATCTGACCTACTACAAAGCTGTCCTATTTATTCAATTTTCTTCTTACTTACCTTAGAATTGATACTTCTCCTTGCCATAATACCACAATTCTCAACCAGACTCACCACACGAGACCCAAGCATAAAACCATACCATCTGAGGCTTATATGCCGTTGAATACTCTCTCAAATATCCCCAAAAGTACCACATTCAAAATACTTACCCTGAAGAGACTTCCTGCGAATCTAAAGCCATTAACTTCACCTTCTTAATACTGATATGTAGAATCCATGATAATGTAGAAATTCCACAAGTCTTGACACCCTCCAACGTAAATCTCAGTTCTAGCCCAATTCACACCTTGAAGATCCTCATTTGCTATATAAAACCTTGAATCCGTCAGAACCATTCTCGAGAGTCATCCACTCTACGCAAATCTCAATCACACTGATCAAGCAGACAGAATGACTTGGCCCCATTGGCGCACCAACATACTAAGAAGTAATCCACACACTGGAAGCAACAATCAACCCCATACACTGCACCCACTACACCTTTTACAATTACCACTCAATCATTCCATAAAACCTATCTACCCATAGAGTACATTGCAACCTGTATCGAAGAATTTCCATTACTCGAGTCATTCCCAGACTCCACCTCTACAGGTCATAACTGATTCACCAATATACCTCAAACCGAAATCAATACAACAAAAAAATCGTGCAATCAATTTATCATTAATAGACTCCCCCACTTGGCTCAAAGCCAACGATCAAGACAAACAATAACTCGCAATGCCCATACGCTATCACTGTCGCTGTACTGCAGTGAGATTTAACTAAATCCTTCATAAGCTCATATGACACAAACCATATAATATCCCAAATCGTATGCAAATCTCGCATTCACCATTGAATGGTCATGCCAACTTCCACAAGCGATCTAAACCCTAATTACAACATATAACATTTACTGATAAACGAGTGCTTGCTATAAAATCACCTAAGGATCACACAACCTCAAGACACGCCACGGGAGATAACCCCGCCTGCTTAGCCTCAAACTGATATCATCTCTACGCCCTTCCAACAACCATAGCTATCACACAATCACTATACCCTCCTGCATTAAAAGACAACCAATGCCTACCCTCGACACATCACAATAAGCAGTATAAGAACCTGAAGCTAATGGCAGAAATAACACTGGAGCGGTGGTCAAAGGAACCTTGAGCTTCTGGAAGCTCTACCCACAGTCGTCTGACCACATGGATACCCTCACTGGAGACCATGTGCCCCAAGAATGCTACTGAACTGAGCCAAAAATTCACACTTGGAGAACTTTGCATAAGGCTTCTCCTCCATCAATCTCTATAATACCGTCCTCAAATACTGAGTATGCTACCCCTGGATATGCGTATACAACAGAATGCCATCAATGAATACAATAACAAAGGAGCGCTAATACGGCTGGAATACACCGCTAATCAAATACATGAACGCTACTGGGCAATGATCAGCCCAAAATATATCACCGGGGGATCATAACACAACAGAAGGATCTTCTTCACTCCGCAACTAAAAAACATAAGAGGTCTTCCATGACTCGAGGCCATGTCCCAAATCGAGAAAGAAATCAAACACTCAATACTCTTTTCCGCATTTCCAGCCAATCCTATTGTCACAATCAAACAATATGAACACATCTCACCATCGAATCACACTTACCACATAGTCATCCATCCACAAAATCCCACCAATAAGAACACTAATTGACATATAAGTCCCAAATGCATGGCTCCCACACTCGAAATCTCAGCACTCAAGTCATATAAGGAACCCGGCCTCAAGTCCCCAAGACTGGCCCATTATCAACATGCTAAAATCACATCTCGCACCTCACCATGGAAATCACAAGTCGTCGATGCACAACTGACACCGAGTGCTCATGTTCGCCTTCGAATAGATGAAAGGAACTCAAAGAGTTACATTTTTGGCTAAATAAATGGATCAGCATGACAAGAATTCAAGAATGTGAGATTTTTCCTAAGGGTTCTACAACCTCTCGAAGCTAAGTACAGAGGTCTTTGTACCGATCCGCAAGACTCTACTAAACCTGCTCATGACCGGTGAGTCCTATGTAACCTAGTGCTCTGATACCAACTTGTCACGGCCCCAAATCTAATCCAGTCGTGATGGCACCTATCGTGGAACTAGGCCAGCAAAATTAAAACTCAAAATTTAAATAATCTTTCATTTATACCATTACTAAACTGATAACACATAAAGGTTTCGTTTAAAATTTTAAAACAGATAAAGCTACACCGAATATTAAATACAACCCCGAGATCCCGGAGTCACTGGTCATGAGCATCTACGGAAAATATACAACTCTAGAAAATAAACTCTATAATAGTAAGCAGGAGTGAGAGCAGGATTGCGGACGCGTGAACCTACCTCGCAAAATCTCCGAGAAGTCTCTGGAACAGATACCGAGCTCACTCTACCCTAGCATCTGGATCTGCACACAAGGTGCAAGGAGTACTGTGAGTACGCCAACTCAGTAGTAATAAAAATAAATCAGGTATGAGTAGTAAGAAACTCATAAAGTCAAATCATCATTTCACAATAAGCACGGTCTTTCTTTCCAACAGCGAATACGTTAAATCATCATACGACCCCTAATCTAAACCAGTCGTGATGGTGCCTATCGTGGAACTAGGCCAGCCAAATTAAAACTCAAAACGTAAAGCATATTTCATTTGTATCATTACTAAACTGATAACCCATAAAGGTTTCGTTTAATCATTTTAAAACAGATAAAGCTACACCGAATATTAAATACAACCCCGAGATCCCGGAGTCACTGGTCATGAGCATCTATAGAAAATATACAACTCTGGAAAATAAACTCTATAATAATAAGCAGGAGAGAGACCAGGGTTGCGGATGCGTGCAACTACCTTGAAAAATCTCCGAGAAGTCTTTGGAACAGATACATAGCTCACTCTGTCGTAGCACCTGGATCTGCACACAAGGTGCATGGAGTAATATTAGTACGCCAACTCAGTAGTAATGAAAATAAATCAGGTCTGAGCAGTAAGAAACACATAAAGTCAAATCATCATTTCAAAATAAGCACAGTCTTTCTTTCCAACAATGAATATGTAAATCATCATAGACCCCAAATGTAAACTAGTCGTGATGGCGCCTATCGTTGAACTAGGCCAGCCAAATTAAAACTCAAAACGTAAAGCATCTTTCATTTATATCATTACTAAACTGATAACCCATAAAGGTTTCGTTTAATCATTTTAAAACAGATCAAGCTACACAGAATATTAAATACAACCCGGAGATCCCGGAGTCACTGGTCATGAGCATCTACGGAAAATATATAACTCTAGAAAATAAACTCTATAATAGTAAGCAGGAGAGAGAGCTGGGCTGCGGACGCGTGCAGCTACCTCGCAAAATCTCCTAGAAGTCTCCGGAACAGATACACAGCTCACTCTACCCTAGCACCTGGATCTACACACAAGGTGCAGGGAGTAATGTGAGTACGCCAACTCAGTAGTAATGAAAATAAACCAGGTTTGAACAGTAAGAAACACATAAAGTCAAATCATCATTTCACAATAACCATAGTTTTTATTTCCAACAGTGAATACGTTAAATTATTATATGAGCCCAAATCTAAACCAGTCGTGATGGCGCCTATTGTGGAACTAGGCCAGCAAAATTAAAAATCAAAACATAAAGCATCTTTCATTTATATCATTACTAAACTGATAACCCATAAAGGTTTCGTTTAATCATTTTAAAACAGATCAAGCTACACCGAATATTAAATACAACCCCGAGATCCCGGAGTCACTGGTCATGAGCATCTACGGAAAATATACAACTCTAGAAAATAAACTCTATAATAGTAAGCAGGAGAGAGAGCAGGGTTGCGGACGCGTGCAGCTACCTCGCAAAATCTCCGAGAAGTCTCCGGAACAGATACACAGCTCACTCTGCCCTAGCACCTGGATTTGCACACAAGGTGCAGGGAGTTATGTGATTACGCCAACTCAGTAGTAATGAAAATAAATCAGGTTTGAACAGTAAGAAACACATAAAGTCAAATCATCATTTCACAATAAGCATAGTTTTTATTTCCAACAGTGAATACGTTAAATCATCATACGAGCCCAAATCTAAGCCAGTCGTGATGGCGCCTATTGTGGAACTAGGCCAGCAAAATTAAAAAAGTCAAAACGTAAAGCATCTTTCATTTATATCATTACTAAACTGATAACCCATAAAGGTTTCGTTTAATCATTTTAAAACAGATAAAGCTACACCGTATATTAAATACAACCCCGAGATCTCGGAGTCACTGGTCATGAGAATCTACAGAAAATATACAACTTTGGAAAATAAACTCTATAATAGTAAGCAAGAGAGAGAGCAGGGTTGCGGACGCATGCAGCTACTCTGCAAAATCTCCGAGAAGTCTCTAGAACAGATACAGAGATCACTCTGCCCTAGCACCTGGATCTGCACACAAGGTGCAGGGAGTAATATGAGTACGCCAACTCAGTAGTAATGAAAATAAATCAAGTCTGAGCAGTAAGAAACACATAAAGTCAAATCATCATTTCACAATAAGCACAGTCTTTCTCTCCAACAGTGAATACATTAAATCATCACGCTTAAAAAGTCACTTTCAATAGAAATCCTTTGAAAATTGTAATTTCCAACAATTTCAGAAAAATGTCCAACAGGTTTAGTGTAAAAATGAAGTAAATCATAAGTAGACACTCGGGCAAAAACATGAATAGGAAACTGCCCCTCGGGCGTAACATCACTTAGAATCAGCCCCTCGGGCATACCTCACAGTCACTAATAATCAGCCCCTTGGGCAACCTCACAGTCACTCATAATTAGCCCCTCGTGCAACCTCACAGTCACTCATAATCAGCCCCTCGGTCAACCTCACAGTCACTCATACCTCCCAATCACTCGACACTCACACTTAGTCGGTACGTGCGCTCACTGGGGGTGTGTACAAACTCCGGAGGGGCTCCTTCAGCCCAAGAGCTAATATCAAGCCACCTCGTGGCATATCATATCCTCACAATCAGGCCATCGGCCTCACTCAGTCAGAAACTCTCAAAAAGCCACTCGGGTTGTCAGTAAAACGGGATACTCGACCCAAAATCATCATTTTATATCTCAAAATAGTGTAAATAAGACTGAGTTTCAAAATCAGTTAAACATAATATGATTGAGTGTAAATACAAGTCAACACAGTGAGGAATAGCAGTAAAAGACACCAAGGGGTCTAAACAGGTCGGCACAAGGTCCCAAACATGGCTTACAGCCCAAATATAACAATAGTCTGAAAACACGATTTAACATATGATTTAAAAGTAAATACGCAACTCAATAGTTTCCACATGAAGGACCAAGTCGAAATCCCCAAATCAGTGCACGCCACACACTCGTCATCCAGCATGTGCGCCACTCCAAAAATAGTGAGAAAATAGGAAGTCTGGGGTTTCATACCCTCCGGACAAGATTTACAGTCATTACTTACCTCAAAACCGGCTAAAATCCTAGCCCACAGTGCCCTTTCCTCTAGACTCGGCCTCCGAATGCTCCGAGTGTACCAAAAATCAGATTCATATCATTATTATATGCCAAGGAACGAAACCCATTCGAAATTTATCAAAATTACCCAGAAATCCCGAAATTGGCCCAACCCGGTCCCCGGGCCCACGTCTCGGATTTCGATAAAATTTACATCACAAAATCCTTATTCTTTCCCGAGTCTATACATATAAAATGCATCGAAATTCAACCACAAATGACCCCTTAATTACTCAATTAAAGTCTCCAATTATCCAAGCCCAAACCCCCAATTTACACACTGATTTTCCCATAGATTTCACCCTAAATCAGTCCAAAAATCACATAGAAATGAGTTTTCGGTTCAGATATCTTTCCTCAACGAAGTCCTCCTGATTTCCTCCATCAAAACCCGCAGGTGCGACCCTTTCCGCATGTGCGGTATTTGGCTTCGCAGGTGCTCATCCGTAGATGCGGACGGCTTCCCGCAGGTGCGGTCCCAGTGGGCCGGTTCATTTCTGCAGGTGTGACCAGTTTTCCGCATTTGTGAGAGCACAGGTGCCACCCAAGCACCGCAGGTGCGAGGGTCGGGCAGTGAAGTTTTTAAAAATTAAAGCTCCAGCCGTTTTCTTTTCAATTCTCACAAAAAAATAGAAGACTTAGGGTGATTTTCTCAAGAGATTTTCTTCCGAAATCATAGGTAAGTGTCCATTAACTAAATTTTTTCAACTTTCTAATATTTTTCATCAACTTTCATTAAATTTTTTAGGGTTTTAATGTTAGAAAATAGGGGATTTGGGTAGAGTTATGGATTTTTGTATAATTAGAATCTAGACCTCGTTTTGGGGTCGGATTTTGAAACTAATTACATATCCGGGCTCGTGGGCGAATGGGTGATTGGATTTTAGTCCGAACCTCGTGTTTTGACCAAGCGGGCCCGGGGTCAATTTTTGACTTTTTGGGAAGAATGATAGAAAACTCATAATTAAGCATTGGAGTTGAATTATTTAGCACTTATTGATATTATTAAGCTAATTATGTTTAGATACAATAGAATCGGAGGTGAATTCTAAAGGGAAAGCGGTAATTGAGGCTTGAGTTTGGTCGTGGAATTCGAGGTGAGTGTTTGGCTTAACCTTAGCTTGAGGGAATAGGTATGGTGTCTTATTTGCTACGTGTTAGTGTAATGTGCAACGTATAGATGTGGTGACGAGTATCTATAAATTGGATTCAAGCATGCCCGTGAGTCGAATATTGTGATTTATGTGATTTTTCATCAAACATTACTTGACTTTAATTTGATAATTATCCATGTTGGTGGTATTTCTTTGGTATTGATCAATTTTGAGTATTGGTTCAAGTTAAGAATTATTATGTGAAGTTAAGTAACTAAGTGAGATTGGGTATAGCGGTTTCCCTTACCGGGATGATATTGATTCTACTGTTGGCTCCCTTGCCGGGACGTTATGGATTTTATTATTATTGTACTGTTGATTTTCCTTGTCGGATTGTTTTTATGATTTGTTTGGGTGAGGAAGAGTGTTAAATCATGAAGAGTGATGCCGTGCCGTTTTATTTTATTTATGGTGAGGATGAGTGTTAAAGCACGAAGGGTGATGCCGTGTATGATATTGTGAGGATGAGCGTAAAAGCACGAAGGGTGATGTCTTGCCATACAATGAACTTAAAAGCACGAAGGGTGATGCCGTGTATGATATTGTGAGGATGAGCGTAAAAGCACGAAGGGTGATGTCTTGCCATACAATGAACTTAAAAGCACGAAGGGTGATGCCGTGCCATTTCTATTGAATTATGGTGAGTATGAGAGTAAAAGCACGAAGGGTGATGTCGTGCATTCTATTTATTGTTTTGTGAGGATGAGAGTAAAAGCACAAAGGGTGATGTCGTGAACTTGTTTTCTTTGTGTTACTATTTCTGTAGTTTAAGTTGATATTTGATTTGTTGATTTACCTCGTTATACCCATTAATTTATACTCTCTCCCCTCAGCATGTTTTCCCCTTCCTTATTTTGTATCTAGTTGCTTATTTCTTGTGATTATTATCATTTTGTTTCGTACATGATTAAACTGCACAGGTTTATTTGGTTGTCGTGTCCTAGCCTCGTCACTACTTCGCCGAGGTTAGGCTCGACACTTACTCAGTACATGGGGTCAGTTGTAGTGATGCTACACTCTTCACTTTTTTGCAGATCCCGGTACAGGACCCTACTGACCTTAGAGTGAGGAGGTTGCCTTCAGTCCATTAGAGATTCCGAGGTAGTCCTGCATACGTCTACAGGCCTTGGCGTCCCCTCCTACTTTATTTTCATTCTGCTTTTATTTATTCTAAGACAGATGTATGTATTTTTTTTCAAACCCTTTTTTTTAGAATTCATAGGCAGTCCGTGAAGTTGTGACACCACATTCTGGGTTTAGTATTATAATTTCGTAATGACTTTTAATTAAGTTGTTAGACTTTGTTTTCTCTCGCACTTTTATTTCCGCTGATTTATACATCACGTGTTATCTGTTAACAATAAATGAATAAGGTAAATAAACATTAGCGTTGGCTTAACTAGCGGGTTCAATGTTAGGCGCCATCACGGTCCTAGCGGTGGGACATTCGGGTCGTGACAAGTTGGTATCAGAGCACTAGGTTGCTTAGGTCTCACAATTCACGGACAAGCTTAGTAGAGTCTGAGGGATCGGTACAGAGACGTCTGTGCTTATCCCCCAGAGGCTACAGAGTTTAGGAATGACTTCACATCTATTGTTCTCTGTCGTGCGATTTGATTTCTCAAACTTATTGAATTTCTACTCTATTCTCTCGCAAATGGCGAGAACACATGTTTCTTCATGCACTGATCAGCAGCCCGAGTCCCCAGTTGTAACTCCTACGAGGACGAGGACAAGGACGAGGACGAGAACGAGTCCGTGCTAGAGGCCGAGGCAGGGTCAGAGCTCAGCCCAAAGCAGCAGCCCTAGTGGCGGAGCCTCAGGTAGAGTTTGCTGATGAGGTTTCTGCCTAGACAGCCCCGATTGGACCAGCTCAGGTTCCCGAGGGGTTCATTGCCACCCCGGTACTCCAGGATGCTCTGGTCCGTCTAGTGGGTCTCATGGAGAGCGTTGCTCAAGCAGGTTTACTTCCTACAGCACCAGCCGTCTCTCAGGCTGAGAGAGGAGCCCAGACTCCCGCTACTCGCACTCCGGAGCAGTTGACTTCTCAGTTCCAAACTCCAGCACCTCAGACAACTAGGGTAGTTCAGCCGGGTATTGTGGCTACGACCGGTGATGGAGCAGCTATGTCTAGTGATGCTTTGTAGAGGTTGGACCGGTTCACCAAGCTGTTTACTACTACTTATAGCGGTACATCTTCAGAGGATCCCCATGGCTACTTGGATAGCTGCCACGAGGTTCTACGGAACATGAGGATAGTGGAGACCAATGGGGTCGACTTTGCTACTTTTCATCTACCAGGTCCTGCCAAGACCTGGTGGAGAGATTATTGTATGGCTAGACCAGCGGGATCACCGCCTTTGACTTGGGCCCAGTTCTCTGATTTGTTTCTGGAGAAGTTTCTCCCTATCACTCAGAGAGAGGAATATAGGAGGCAGTTCGAGCGTCTCCAGCAGGGTTCTATGACCGTCACTCAGTATGAGACCAGATTCATTACCTTGGCCCGTCATACTATTATGATGCTTTCCACAAACCGAGAGAGGGTGAGGAGATTTATTGAGGAACTAACTCAGCCGATCAGATTGCAGATGGCGAAGGAGACAGGGAGTGATATTTATTTCCGGGATGCAGCCAATGTGGACAGACGAGTTGAGATGGTTCTATCACAGGGGAGTGGTCAGGGGTCTGACAAGAGACCCCGTCATTTTGGGTGGTTCAGTAGTGCCTCGTCTGGAGGCAGGGATTTATTTGGTAGGGGCTCCTAGTCCGTTTCATTCATCACTTCAGGTTTCTCACAGTGATCCAAGTGGCCATGGTTCTCATATGCAGTATTCTGATCAGTTTCCCTACAGTGCACCACCAGCTCCTATCAGTGCACCAGCGCTCCATAGTTTCCAGGGTGGTTATTAAGGTCGTCAGGGGGCAGTTTCAGGGCCACAGTCTCATTAGCCGAGAGCTTGTTATACTTGTGGAGGTCAGCGGCACATTGCTAGATATTGACCTCGATCCTCGAGCAGTTCTCAGCACCAGGGTTCTCGTGCCATGGTTCCAGCACCAGGTGTTCCGCCCGCTCAGCTAGCCAGAGGTGGAGGTCGAGGTGTTATAGGTGGAGGTCAGGCCGTTAAAGTTGGAGGTCAGGCTGTTAAAGGTAGAGGTCAGCTAGCAGGAGGTCATCCCGGGGATGTAGTTCAGATTGGTGAGGCCCAGCCCCGATGTTATGTTATTCCAGCCAGACCTGAGGCTAAGGCCTCTGATGCAGTTATCATAGGTATGGTTTCTGTTTGCAGCAGGGATGCTTCAGTTTTATTTGATCCAGGGTCCACATATTCCTATGTGTCATCTTATTTTGCTCCTTTTTTGGTTATGCCTCGTGATTCTCTGAGTACTCCTGTATATGTGTCTACACGGTGAGTGATTCTATTGTGGTAGATTGTATCTACCGTTCGTGTTTAGTGGTTATTGGTAGTCTTGAGACCAGTTTAGATCTTCTACTCCTTGATATGGTAGATTTTGATGTTATTTTGGGGGTGGATTGGTTGTCGCCTTATCATGCCATACTAGACTGTCATGCCAAGATAGCGACCTTAGCATTCCCCGGGTTGCCTCGACTGGAGTGGAGAGGGACTCTTGGTCATTCTTCCAGCAGGGTTATCTCATTTATGAAGGCTCGGCATATGGTCGAGAAGGGGTGTTTGGCCTATTTGGCCTATGTTCGTGATTCTAGTGCCGAGGTTCCTTCTATGGATTCTGTGCCCATTGTCCGTGAGTTTCCAAAGGTGTTTCCTGCAGACCTGCCGGGTATGCCACCCGACAGGGATATTGACTTTTGCATTGATTTGGCTCCGGGCACTCAGCCCATTTCTATTCTGCCATATCGTATGGCCCCACCGGAGTTGAAGGAGTTGAAAGAACAGTTGCAGGACTTTCTTGATAAAAGCTTTATTAGGCCTAGTGTCTCACCTTGGGGTGCGCCGATGTTGTTTGTTAAGAAGAAGGATGGGTCGATGAGGATGTGCATAGACTATCGATAGTTGAACAAGGTTACCATCAAGAATAAGTATTTGTTGCTGAGGATTGATGACTTGTTTGATCAGCTTCAAGGTGCCAAGGTATTTTCAAAGATTGATTTGAGATTTAGCTACCATCAGTTGAGGATTAGGGAATGCGATGTCCCTAAGACATCTTTTCGCACTCGGTACGGGCATTATGAGTTCTTAGTGATGTCAGTCGGTTGACAAATGCCCCAGTAGCTTTCATGGACTTGATGACCCGAGTGTTCAGGCCTTACTTGGATTCCTTCGTGATTGTCTTCATTGATGATATTTGATTTATTCCCGTAGTCGGGAGGAGCACGAGCAACACCTTCGAGTTGTTCTCCAGACTCTGAAGGACAGTCAGTTATATGCCAAGTTTTTCAAAATGTGAGTTTTGGTTGAGTTCAGTTGCATTTCTAGGTCATGTTGTATCAGCGGATGGTATTCAGTTGGATCCTAAGAAGATTTCAATGGTCAAGGATTGGTCTAGACCCACATCACCTACAGAGATCCTAATTTCTTAGGTTTGGCGGGCTATTACCGTCGGTTTGTGGAGGGGTTTTCGTCTACTGCAGCCCGGATGACCAGGTTGATTCAGAAGGGTGCCTAGTTCAAGTGGTCAGAGGAGTGTGTGGCGAGATTCCAGAAGCTCAAGACAGCTTTGACTACAGCGTCTGTGTTCGTTTTGCCCACAAGTTCAAGGCCATATACTATGTATTGTGATGCATATTGGGTTCGACTAGGTGCAGTGTTGATGCGGGATGGCAAGGTTATTGCATATGCTTCAGTTGAAGATTCATGATAAGAATTATCCAGTTCATGATTTAGAGCTAGCAGCCATTGTTCACGCGCTGAAGATTTGGAGGCATTATCTATATGGCGTGTCATGTGAGGTGTTCACGGATCACAAGAGTTTGAAATATTTGTTCAACCAGAAAGAGTTGAATTTGAGGCAGAGGAGATGGTTAGAGTTGATGAAAGACTATGACATCACCATCTTATATCATCTGGGGAAGGCCAATGTGGTGGCCGATGCTTTGAGTAGGAAGTCAGCCAGTATGGGTAGTCTTGCATATATTCTGGTCGAGGAGAGACCGCTTGCTTTGGATTTTTAGGCTTTAGCCAATCAGTTCACGAGATTGGATGTTTTTGATCCCGATTGTGTTCTAGCTTATACAGTTGCTCGTTCTTCATTATTTGATCGTATCCGAGAGCGGCAGTATGATGATCCTCATCTTCTTGTCCTGACGGACACGGTGCGGCACGGTGGTGCCAATCAGGTTTTAGTAGGTGATAATGGAGTTTTGCGGATGCAGGGTCGTATTTGTGTGCCCAATGTGGATGGGCTTCATGATTTGATTTTAGAGGAGGCCCATAGTTCCCAGTACTCCATTCATCCGGGCGCCGCAAAGATGTATCACGATTTGCGGCAGCATTATTGGTGGAGGAGGATGAAGAAGGATATTGTGGCATATGTTGCCCGGTGTTTGAATTGTCAGCAGGTTAAGTACGAGCATCAGAGGCCTGGTGGATTGTTTCAGCAGATTGAGATTCCTGAGTGGAAGTGGGAGCGTATCAATATGGGTTTCGTTGTTGGACTCCCACAGACTCAGAGGAAGTTCGATGCGGTATGGGTCATTGTGGATAAGCTAAATAAGTCATCGCATTTCATTTATGTGGTAGTTTCCTATTCTTCGGAGAGATTGGCAAAGATCTACATTCAAGAGATTGTTCGCCTCCATGGTGTGCAGTGTCTATTATTTCTGACCGAGGTATGCAGTTTACCTCACATTTTTGGAGGGCAGTTCAGCGTGAGTTAGGCACGCGGGTCGAGTTGAGCACAGCCTTTCATCCTCATACGGACGGACAGTCCGAGCGTACTATTCAGATTTTGGAGGATATGCTACGCGCTTGTGTTATTGACTTTGGAGGTTCTTGGGATCAGTTCTTATCATTAGTTGAGTTTGCCTACAACAACTACTATCAGTCGAGCATTCAGATGGCTCCCTATGAGGCATTATATGGTAGGCAGTGTCGGTCACTGGTTGGGTGGTTTGAGCCGGGAGAGGCTCGGTTGTTGGGTACAGACTTAGTGCAGGATGCCTTGGATAAGGTTAAGAACATACATGATAGACTTCGTACAACTCAGTCCAGGAAGAAGAGTTATGCCGACCGCAGAGTTCGTGATATGGCATTCATGGTCGGAGAGCGGGTGTCGCCTACGAAGGGCGTGATGAGATTTGGGAAGAAGGGAAAGCTAAGCCTTAGGTACATCGGTCCTTTTGAGATCCTTGATAGAGTGGGAGAGGTGGCTTGACTTGCGTTGCAACCGAATTTATCAGCTATGCATCCAGTGTTTCATGTGTCTATGCTTCGGAAGTATCACGGCGATCCAGCCAATATGTTAGACTTCAGCAGTGTCTAGTTGGCCAAGGATTTGACCTACGAGGAGGAGACGGTAGCCATATTAGACCAGTAGGTTCGTCATTTGAGATCAAAGAGTTATCCTTTGGTTCGTGTTCAGTGGAGAGGTCAGCCTGCCGAGGCAGCTACCTGGGAGTCCGAGTCCGATATGCGTAGCCGGTATCCCCATCTTTTCCCCGATTCAGGTACTTTTCTATGTCCGTTCGAGGACGAACGTTTGTTTTAGAGGTGGAGAATGTGATGACCCAAAAAATCATCTCTCATTTTATAAGTCAAAACTATGCTCCGAGGCCTTGAAAACCTCCTTTTATCTCACCTCATTTTACGTGCGCAGTCCGGGCGTATACCAGGAAAGCTCTTTATATGAAAAAACTAGAACAATGGTAATTTTGCCTTTAAAATTGAATTTAAGTTGCTTCGGTCAATATTTTGGGTAAACGGACCCGGACCAGGACCCGTGATTTTCCGGAGGATCTGTAGGAAAATATGGGACTTGGGCGTATGCCCGGAATTGAATTCCGAGGTCCTAAGCACGAGAAATGAATTTTTGAAAGAAATTGTTTTACTGAAATTATAAGAGTTTTTGGAAAGTTGATCATATTTGAAATTGATGTTATCGGGCCCGTATTTTGGTTCCGGAGCCCGGTACAGGTTTAATATTATATTTGAGTTATGCCTGTAAAATTTGGTATGAAACGGGGGTCATTTGACGTGGTTCGGATCCGTAGTTGTTAAATTTGAACTTTGAAAGTATTGAGATTTTTCTTTGATTTCTATGCTAAATTCATTGTTTAAGATGTTATTTTGGCGATTTGATCGCGCGAGTAAGTCTGTAGGATGTTTTTAGGGTTGTGTGCATGTTTGGTTTGGAGGCCTGAGGGCTAGGGTGAGTTTCGAGTAGGTTTCGGGGTGTTTAGAATTGGAAAATCTCTACTAGTGCACCAGTTCTGGTGTGCCTGCACCTGCGAGCCCTTTTCCACAGGTGCGAGCTCGAAGGTGCGAGCGGAAGCCCGCAGGTGCTATATTTTTTTTCGCAGGTGCTCATCCGCAGATGCGGACAGCTTCTCGCAGGTGCTGCCCTCAGTGGGCCTGTTAATTTTCGCAGGTGCGACCAGTTTTCCGCACCTGCGAGAGCGCAGGTGCGACCCAAGCACCGCAGGTACGAGGGTCGGACAGTGAAGTATTTTTAAAAAAAAATCTCTAGCAATTTTCTTTTCAATTCTCACAAAAAATAGAAGACTTAGGGCGATTTTCTCAAGAGATTTTCTTCCCAAATCATAGGTAAGTTCCCATTAACTAAATATTTTCAATGTTCTAATGTTTTTCATCAACTTTCATAAAATATTCTAGGGTTTTAATGGTAGAAAATTGGGGATCTGGGTAGAGTTAGGGCATTTCATATAATTGGAATTTAGACCTCGTTTTGGGGTCGAATTTCAAAACTAATTATATATCTGGGCTCGTGGGCGAATGGGTGATCGGGTTTTGGTCCGAACCTCGTGTTTTGAGAAGAATGATAGAAAACTTATAATTAAGCATTGGAGTTGAATTATTTAGCACTTATTGATATTATCAAGCTAATTATTTAGATACAATTGAATCGGAGGCGAAATTTTAAAGGGAAAGCGGTAATTGAGGCTTGAGTTTGGTCATGAAATTCGAGGTAAGTGTTTGGCTTAACCTTAGCTTGAGGGAATAGGTATAGTGTCTTATTTTCTACGTGTTAGTGTAATGTGCCACGTATAGATGTAGTGACGAGTACCTTTACATTGGAGTCAAGCATGCCCGTGAGTCGAATATTGTGATTTATGTGATTTTTCATCAAACATTACTTGAGTTTAATTTGATAATTATCCAAGTTGGTGGTATTTCTTTGGTATTGATCATTGTTGAGTATTGGTTCAAGTTAAGAATTATTATGTGAAGTTAAGTAACTAAGTGAGATTGGGTATAGTTGTTTCCCTTGCCGTGATGATATTAATTCTACTGTTGGCTCCTTTGCCGGGACGTTATGGCTTTCATTATTATTGTACTGTTGATTTTCCTTGCCGGATTGTTGTCATTGATTTGTTTGGGTGAGGAAGAGTGTTAAAGCACGAAAGGTGATGCCGTGCTATTTTATTTGATTTATGGTGAGGATGAGCGTAAAAGCACAAAGGGTGATGCCGTGTATGATATTGTTAGGATGAGCGTAAAAGCACGAAGGGTGATGCCGTGTATGATATTGTTAGGATGAGCGTAAAAGCACGAAGGGTGATGCCGTGCCATATTATGAACTTAAAAGCACGAAGGGTGATGCCGTGTCATTTCTATTGAATTATGGTGAAGATGAGAGTAAAAGCACGAAGGGTGATGCCATGCATTCTATTTATTGTTTGGTGAGGATGAGAGTAAAAGCACGAAGGGTGATGTCGTGCATTTGTTTTCTTTGTGTTACTATTTCTGTAGTTTAAGTTGATATTTGGTTTGTTGCTTTACCTCGTTATTCCTATTAATTGATACTCTCTCTCCTCAGCATGTTTTCCTCTTCCTTATTTGGTATCTAGTTGTTTATTTCTTGTCATTATTATTGTTTTGTTTAGTACATGATTAAACTGCACAGGTTTATTTGGTTGTCATGTCCTAGCCTCGTCACTTCTTCGTCGAGGTTAGGCTCGACATTTACTCAGTACATGGGGTCGGTTGTACTCATGCTACACTCTGCACTTTTGTGCAGATCCCGGTACAGGACCCTACTGACCTTAGTAGTGAGGAGGCTGCCTTCAGTCCATTGGAGATTCCGAGGTAGTCCTGCAGGCGTCAGCAGGCCTTGCCGTCCCCTCCTACTTTATTTCCATTATGCTCTTATTTATTCTGAGACAGATGTATTTATTTTTGTTCAGACCCTTTTTTGTAGAATTCATTGACAGTCCCTGAAGTTGTGACACCATATTTTGGGTTTAGTATTATGAATTTCGTAATGACTTTTAATTAAGTTGTTAGACTTTGTTTTCTCTCGTACTTTTATTTCCGCTGATTTATACATCACCTGTTATCTGTTAACAATAAATGAATAAGGTAAATAAACATTAACGTTGGCTTGCCTATCGGGTTCAATGTTAGGCGTCATCACGGTCCCGATGGTGGGACATTCGGGTCGTGACGTTTTCCCTTCTATTTTTTCTCAAATTATAGGGGCAGATAAAAAATAATTTTTGGATGTAGTTAAAAGATTTAGCTCAACTTAGGAATACTATTAAGGGATTTTTTATTCCTATACACTATTTGAAACTTTATTACCCTTAATCTCCATGTTTAGTTAATTACCCGGCATAAACAAGGTTTATTTATAAAATATATACAATCCACCTTAAAAGGCTCTCAATTCATTGTTTGTGTCTTCAATCAAGGAATTTAGTTACACTATTTTCCTTTTTTCTCTCTTCTCTCCGGATTCTCTCTTTCTCCCCATATCTCGAGTAAACGGAGTGCTATTTTTTGTAACCAGAAAAATTGAATAAAAATATAAACTTTGCAATAAAGGGGTGATGGGGTTAAAAACCGCGAAGAGAATAGTGCAACAGCGTGAACATCCTGTTGAAGAAGAACCCCTTTAACAACCTCTTTCTCTGTAACCAAATTCTTCTCATCCTCATCTTTCTTTGTATGCAACCTATAATTCTCCATACCCCCAAGCATACAATACAATCCTGGATATATCAAATACACCAGTATTGGCGAAATTGTTCCCAACAATCCATCTGACACACCATATAATCCTTGATTAAGTGGCTACAACACAACTGTAGAAAGTTCAATTACTATTTAAAGATAAGCCGTTTTACCCTTAAATCTTGTCCTTTAATTAACAAAGATGAATATTATGAATTATTGTTCCAACCGGCAACTACCATGCCCTTAATTCGACAAAGAATAAAATCTACTGAAGAATGCTCAAGGAAAATTCAAAGTTACCGTTACACAATCTTCTCTTATAATTAAATTCTTTCATTTCCTTTGCTATCTGTTCATATGGATGGGATAGTAGTGGTCGATATGTTAATTTCAATGTCGACAAAATTGTGATAAACTCGGAGTCAAGTTATGACGCATTACTTTCGGCTATTATAGAGCATCTATCAATTGATATACAATTACAACTTTCATACATTATTTCTATCATGTTATATACAACTACAATATCATACCACTTAAATATAATTTTTATACAAATTTTATACAACATGTCTTTTGTATATTTTGTATCTGATTTATACATAGTAAAAATAAATTTCATACAACTAATTTTATATTATACAACTTATCTACAACTTTCATACATTATTTCTACCCAGTTATATACAACTACAATTTATCATACAACTTAACTACAATTTTTATACAAATGTTATACAATATGTCTTTTGTATATTTTTATCTAATTTATACATAGTAAAAATAAAGTTCATACAACTAATTATACATTATACGACTTATTTACAAATTATCTACAACTTATCTACAATTTTCATACATTATTTCTACTCAGTTATATACAACTACAATATCATACAACTTAAATATGATTTTTATACAACATTGTTCAACTTTCATACAATAATTAAATTAAAAAATATATATATAAACAACAGAATATAATTTTTTTACAATTTTTCTATAATTGTACTACAATTTCGTAAATATAGTGCATATCACGTCTTCTTCTTATTCTTCTCCGAGTTTCAATCTGAAATTCAGCCAAAATCAAGTCTAATCTTCACCAAAACACCCTCAAAAAATTGAGATATAAACTCCAAACCATATTCTCAATTGTTTGCAACAACACCCAATCCAAACAAATAATGATTTTTGAAAACCCAAATTCAAATTCAGAGCTCCAAAGCTATTTAGTGGTTGTCAATGGTGAAATTGCTGCTCTCTTTTTCTTTGCTTTACATTACTAAAATTAGGGATTGAGAGATAGAGAGAGACGTAGAGAGAATTCTAAATTGTTTGCAACAACACCCAATTCAAACAAGTAATATTTTTTAAAAACCCAAATTCGAATTTAAAGCTTCAAAGCTTTTTAATGGCTATCAATGGTGGAATTGCTGCTCTCTTGTGCAAGATACATGGGGAAGAGGGGGTGAGATGTGGAGAGATAAATGTGGAGGGAGTGCGAGTGATTGTAGGAATTGATTAATTATCCTTAAATCCTAAAAATGTACATAATTGATAATTTTGTATATAGGAGATAATTAAAGTGAAACTTGAATAGGAAGAGTAATAAAGTTTCTAGTAATGTATAGGTATGTAAAAATTCCTACGGCTTTAGTTGAGGCTCCTTCCCAAGAAGTCATGATTTAACCCCCCAACTTTTGATGAATTCAATAAGTTTCCAATTATCATTTGTTAATTTTGTGTAGAAAATATGTGGATCGGTCCCAAATGACAGGTATGGATTTGATATGTAGTAAAGGAACTTATTTATATAGGAGAATTATAAGCTCGTGCCTTATGCCTTATGCATTATGCCTTATGCCATAAATAACAATTGGTAATTGAGGAATCTCATTAAGTTGCAAAAAGAACAAGAATTATTTTTATAGAATCATTTTTGGCGTCTATCATAAAAAAAAAGGAATCCGCCTTTTATGGTTACCTAACTTATGATTATTCTGCAATGATTATTTTACAAAATTGGAGTATTTGACAAACTCAACCATGAAATGCAAAGTAAAAGGTCATTTTAATTAAAGATACAAAAGAACGGGGGGACTTGGCTACTTGGCCTTACCTCTTATCCTATCCTAGGATTAATGCATTACATATCACAATAGACAAAAGTATGCAAAAGTAGGGTATACATGGATCGGGTTGGTTCGGTTTTTATCAAAATTAAATTAAACCAACTATATCGGTTTAGATTGTGTTACAATCTAAATTCCCAATCCGCGGTATCGTGATGGTGCCTAACACAATACTTGCTAGGCAAGCCAATGTTAGAAATTAATTAACCATTTTCTTTCGAACATTTACTTAGACGCAATAAGACAATTTAAAATAAACTAAATCCAATAATTTCCAATGCATGCCTTCACGGATAAAATAATAAATGAATAAATAAACCGAGCCACAAACTAAATATATAACTATGATGCTACCCCAGGGTCGGATGTCACAATTCACGAACTACTAAGAATACTAAAAATAATGGGCTAAAAGAAATAATGTATTTGTTTTGAGTGTAATAGAACAGTCTCTATAAAACTAACAGAAGGCTCCAAGAATCTGCGGACGCTAGCAGATCTACCTCGTATCTCCGAATAACGATATCGGCTACTAGGATCTCCTAACACTGGTCGGTACCTAGATCTGCACAAAAGAGTGCAGAGTGTAGTATCAGTACAACCGACCTCATGTACTGAGTAAGTGCCGAGCCTAACCTCGGCGAAGTAGTGACGAGGCTAGGACAAGACACCACATAAAACCTGGACATCGAAAATATGCTAACATGAAATAATGGCAATTAAAGAATGTAACCAGCAATTAATAGGAAGGGAGCATGCGATGGAAAATTTTTCCTTCTCTTTTTTTTCATAAGGAATGGGGATAACAATAAGACAAGCACATACAATGATCAACAATAATATTAGCAATTAATAATAGAAATGGAACTTGCACTGCATTACCCTTCGTGCTTTTATTGTAACGACCCGACCGGTCGTTCCGAGAGTTTAGCCCGTTTCCCCCATTTCTACTTCATTGTTTGTGAGGTTCATCTCGTTTGTGTTATGTTGGGTTGGTTGGCTCGGGGTCAGAGTGATTTTGAAGAGGAATGAGACACTTAGTCTCTTAACTTGGTTCAATAGTTGGAAAAGTCAACCGGAAGTTGACTTAAAGGTATATGATCTTGAAATGTGATTTTATGGTTCGGATGGCTTCGTTAGGTGATTTGGAACTTAGGAGTGTGTTCGGAATGTTAGTCGGAGGTCCGTAGTAGAATTAGGCTTGAATTAGCGAAATATGATTTTTGGCGATTTCTGGTCAGCAGTGAAAAATCAGCTATCTGGGTCGGAATGGAATTTCAGAAGTTGGAACAGATTCATAGTGTCATTTGGGATGTGTGTGGAAAATTTCAGGTCATTCAGATGAGTTTTGGTTAGTTTCGGCATCGTTGGCGAGTTTCAGAAGTTTAGAAATCCTTAGGCTTGAATTTCGAGTAAAATTGGTGATTTGATGTTGGTTTGAGTGTTACGAAGGTTCGACTAAGTTTGAATAATCATATATGACTTATGGGTATTATTGGTTGAGGCCCCGAGGGCCTCGGGATTGATTTCAAATGATTATCGGAGGTTTGGACTTGGAAAATGCAGCAAAGTTGCTGCTGGTGCCAGTTTACTGGTGTGGTCGCACCTGCGGATGGGGAGCCGCAGGTGCGATGATCGTAGGTGCGGTGGGCCATGCGTAGATGCGGAAAGAGGAAGGTTGGCCTGGGAGCGCAGATGCGGTATTTTGGTAGCACATGCGAGCCCGCAGATACGGAAGTCGGGATTTAAGTCATGGTGGCAGGTGCGCATCTGGGACTGCAGGTGCGGGTCCACAGGTGCGAGAAATGTTTCGCAGGTGCGGTAGTCGCTGGGCAGAAAGTATAAAAGGGTGCCTTCGCGAATTTTCTTATACTTCACCATTTTTGAAGATGGGTTTGGAGCTTTTTGAGGGATTGTGAAGAGGGATTCAAGGGAAACACATTGAGGTAACGTTTTTGAACCCAATACTCGATTCTATGTTGATATTTGACTTATTAATCATGAAATTGTGGGATTTAATGGTGTAATTTGAGGATTAAGGCTTGGAAATTTGAGACTTTGATTTAAGGATTTGAGAGGTCATTTGTCGTAGGATTTTGATATATTTAGTATCTATGGACTCGTGAGAGTGTAATGATTCTAGTTTAATGATTTTTATTGCATTCCGAGACGTGGGCCCAGGGGTCGGGTTTGGCTGAATTCGGGATTTGTGATGTAATTTGATAACATTGATGTGGGCTTCGCTCCTTTAGCATATACTAATGATATAATACTGATTTTGGTTAGATTCGGGGCGATTTGTGGCCAAGTCGAGCGACAAGGGAGTTGTTGTGATGACCCAAAAGGTCATCCTGTGAAAATTTAGCAAAAATTATGTTTCGAGACCCCAAAAGCCTTCGTTAATCTCACCTCGATGTACGTGCACAGTCCGGGCACGTAGTCGGGAAGCCTTTATGTGGAAATGTATTAAACAGTTGAATTTATAATAATTAATTGAATAAAGTTGACTTGGTCAACATTTTTGGTAAACGGACCCGGACCCATGAATTGACGGTCCCGGAGGGTCCGTAGGAAAATATGAGACCTGGGCGTATGCCTGGAATCGAATTTCGAGGTCCCAAGTCCGAGAAATGAAGTTTTAAAGAAAATTATTTTTTGAAAATAATAAAGACTTTTGTATATGAACTTTGATGTAAAATCTGTGTTACCGAGCCCGTATTATGGTTCCGGAGCCCGAAACAGGTTCAATATGTGTTATGTGAGTTATCTGTAAAATTTTTGTAAGAAATGAATTTTAAAATAAAATTTTGTTTATTTTCTTCTATACTATTGAACTGCACAGGTACAATTTGTTGTCGTGTCCTAGCCTCGTCACTACTTCGCCGAGGTTAGGCTCGACACTTACTCAGTACATGGGGTCGGTTGTACTGATGCTACACCTGCACTTCTTTATGTTGTGCAGATTACGCAGCCGGACCCAGTGGACATCGTTAGGGGGAGTGTCCTTCAGTCCATTCCAGATAACATCCACGTAGTTCCGCAGGCGTTCGTGGATCTCGGCGTCACTGTCTATATTTCATTGTCATCTATGTGTTTTCAGACAGATACATCATCTTATTTCAAACTGTTTTTTTAGCTAAATCTTAGATTGGTTCGTGAGGTTGTGACTCCATTTCTAGGTTTTTGTTCTTAAAGGGATTTCTTCGTTATTGGCTATTGTTATTTAGATTTTGTTAAATGCTTCCGCACTGTATCTCGATTATCTAGTCAGTGTTTATTACTTTCACATATTAATAAATCAATTCAGTTAACACGTTGGCTTGCCTAGCGGGTGCAACGTTAGGCGCCATCACGGCCTCAAGGTGGGATTTCGGGTCGTGACAATTGCGGAGTAGAGTTTTGGCTTGATTGAGGTAAGTAACGCTTCCAATCTTGGTTCTGAGGGTTCAAAACCCTGAGCTATGTGTTACGTGGTTAGAATTGGGTGACGCACATGCCAAGTGACGGGCGTGCGGGCGTGCACCGTGTGATTCATGATCTAATTCATTCCATGGCACCGTTTATTGGTTCTCTCTTGTTGATATTTGTGCTTCTATCAATGTGACTGACGTGAACATTCTAGAAATCATGCTAAATACTTTGTTAAGGCTTCACGCCGATACTGTTGAGATCCGAGTGGTCGTCTTAAATGCGAACATGCTAGAAATCATGTTAGATATTATATTAAGGCTTCATGTCGATGTTGTTGGGACCCGAGTGGTCGCTTATTGCTGTCATCTCATGTGTTTCATTGATATTATATTCTCAGTCATGTCATTTCATACCATATCATGTCTCAGTCTCGGTAATTGTTGATTTTGTACATTTTATCATTGATTCGGGCTAGTTCATGCATTGTGAGCCCATGTGAGCGAGACTGGAGAGTGATGACTGAGTGAGGCCGAGAGCCTGATATTGAGTGACAGATATGGATCGGGCTGCACACTGCAGCGATATATATTGGATCAGGCTGCACGCCGTAACGATATATATATTGGATCGGGCTGCATGCTGCAGCGATATAGGGCTTGGGCTGAAGGAGCCCCTCCGGAGTCTGTACACCCCCAGTGAGCGAAGTGAAATTTGAGGGATGGATCTTCCCTGGACATGGATCTTGTCCGAAGTGATATTTGAGGGATGGATCTTCCCTGGACATGGATCTTGTCCGAAGTGTTTATGCTTGGAGATGGATCTTCTACACGAGGCTGGATTGGCCTATTTCCATCGATACTGAGAGACTGAGGTCAGTGATGTGTGTACGCATTCTGGGATGGATCTTCCCTTGGCCGTTGAGCCATATACAGTACCAAGTGGTTGTGAGGTGTATCATTATCTGGAGATAGATCTTCTCCTTAGGGCTGGATCGGCCTTCCTCAGTATTGAGTGACTTCTGTCCGATGTGTATATATTCTGGGAAAGATCTTCCCTGGGCCATGCGAGCCATATACAGTACTGAGTGGACGAGCATTGGAGAGTGGGAGTACATTGTGCATTTCATATTATTGATGCATTGGCATGTAAAATACGTCGAGGTATATATGTTAAACTGTTCGGAACTGTGCTTATCTTATCATTTGAGTTGTCTAGTTAACTGAAAGCATGCCTAAATTTCTGTACATTTACTTTGTCATAACTGTGGAGGTTTAGTCCGTCACTACCTCTCAGTCCACAGGTTGGGCTTGTTACTTACTGAGTTGGTGTACTCACGTTACCCCCTGCACCTTGTGTGCAGATTCAGATGCCAGGACTGAGTGAGAGCTGGTTTACTCCCTTGAAGCACTTCAGAGATTGCAAGGTAGTTGCACGACGTCCGCAACCTTGCCTCTCTCTAGCCTACTAGTCATTATTGTTTATTATTAGACTTGTTTGTATTAAGGAAACATTACCAGATTTTGTATCTCCTTTTAGTTGCTCATGACTGATGGCTCCGGGTTTTAGGGCTGTATCTAAATGTTTTACTTAGCTTTATTTGCTTGAAATTCTAAAACGAAAGATTCATGAAATACTGGTTGATATTGGATCAAACGAAAGTTTTCTTATGTTATGCATAGTGAATTGGCTAGCCTAGAATCACGATACGCTCCATCACAGCCGGGTTAGTTTTCGGGTCGTGACATTTACTGTCAGCCTCACCAAATAATAAATAGAATACACGGAATCACCTTTCGTGCTTTTGCTCTCATCCTCACCAGATTATAGTTAAGAATGCACGGCATCACCCTTCGTGCTTTACTCTCTTCCTCACATTATAAATAAATCACACACGGCATCACCCTTCGTGCTTTACACTCTTCCTCCCAATATGATTAAGTCATGCATGGCATCACCCTTCGTGTGTTACACTCTTCCTCACAGTATAATCAAATCATCAATAACATAAAAAGGGGATTTCACAAGAAACAATATTTCCTCATAATTTCTATCACCATCTAATATTTCAATCTCAACTCAATGTTCTCAAAGGAATTTCACAAGCAATCAATATTTCATCATGGTTACTATCATCATTTATCATTTCAATCTCAAATCGGGATTCAGAATAATAATCACCTCGGTGGAACCGGATACTAATCTCTCAACATTTCACTAACAACAATAATCACAGATGATAGGCTTTAAGACAACTAGAATAACAAGAAATAACATTTACTCGCATGGTATGACCTGACCACAATGTATAGGTACTCGTCACCTCACCTATACATTGAATTTAGTAAACAAACAGGTAACAAGTAGTCATATAATACCTATTCCCTCAAGCTAAGGTCAGACACAACACTTACCTCAATTTCGCAGGCAATCACTGCTCTAGCACGGCCTTTCCTTTAGAATTTGCCTCTAACCCGCTCGAATCTAATCATAATTGGTTCAATATCATCAATTATTGCTTAAAGGAATCAACTTTAATGAAAATCAATGGTTTTTCTATGTTTTCTTATCAAAATACAAAAATCGACCCCGGGCCCGCTTGGTCTAAACTCGAGGTTCGAACCAAAACCCTTTTACCCAATCTCCCCCAAGACCGGATATACAATTGGTATTGGAATCCGACCTCAATTCGAGGTCCAATTCCCCAAATTTTGAAATTCCTAAATTCTACCCAAAAATCTAATTTTTACCGTGAAAACTCTAGAATTTGGGTTGTAATCTTGTTAAAAGTTGTTAAGAAATGAAAGGAATTAGTTAGAGATTACTTACCAATGATTTGGAGAAGTTTGGGTCTTTAAAAAGAAGTGATTTGGAGAAGTTTGAGAAAATTTAAAAAGAAGTGAAAAACCCGTCAAAAATCTGATATAACAGGTTGCGGGTCTCGCATTTGCGAACCCTGGGATTTCTGGGGGTTTTCGCAAATGCGATAAAAAATGTCGCATTTGCGACAAAGTGGCATTTCGCATTTGCGACCCAAGACCCCGCAAATGCGAGATCTGAGGCTGGCCAATGACTTCGCAATTGCGAAGCTCGATCTCGTATTTTGCGAGATCTGAGGCCTGGAACACCAGATGTTCAGCTGTTGGAGTATTTTTCTAAGTCTAGACACTCCGTAGCCTACCCGAAACTCACCCGAGCCCTCGGGGCTCCAAATCAAACATGCATGCAAGTCTAAAAACATCATACGGACCTGCTCGTGCGATCAGTCATCAAAATAACATCAAAATCTACAGATTTAACCTCAAAACTCAAGATTTCCTCAAGAACACTCAAATTTCTAACTTTTCAACTGGATGTCCGAGTTACATCAAATCAACTCCGATTCTCATGAAATTTCACAGATAGGACTTAAATAACATAACGAACTTGTTCCGGGCTCCGAAACAAAAATACGGACCCGATATTATCAATTTCACATATTATTTCATTTCTTTATTTCTTAAATTAACCAGTAGAATAATTTTCTTCAAAAATTATTTTCTAAGGCTAGGGACCTCGGAATTCAATTTCGGGCATACGCCCAAGTCCCATATTTTACTGCGGACCTCCCTGGATCGTCGGAACACAGATCCAGGTCCGTTTATCAAAAATATTGACCAAAGTCAACTAAAACTAAATTTTAACTCTAGAAGTTACTATTTTTCATAGTTTCACATAAAAGCTTTCCGGTTTCACACCCGGACTGCGCAGGCAAATAGAGGTAATTAAAATTAGCCTTTTTATGGCTAGTAAGCCTAGAATTGGGTCTGATTTTATAAAATGACCCCTTGGGTCATCACAAATTGGTTCAGTTTTGGCGAGTTTTTCGGGTTGTTGTACTTAAATATTATTTCAATCTTACTTTGTTTAATTTATATGGGAGAATTTACTTAGTAACACTTGATAGTTATTTTTTTAGTCGCCTGACAATAATTTTTCCGTGATGTACACTTTAAAGGTTAACCGAATTTAGTAATTAAACATAAAAATCAATATGATACCTAAATAATAATAACCATTTCAAATTCGAAAAAGATATAAGAATTTAATGAATCTTGACATATGAATATCAAAGAACAAAGAGATTGACGCATTTTATCGGTAACACTTTATAAGAAAGTGATCATATAACCCATTAGTTAAGGTTAATAAAAATGGAGCACTTCATATTTTATTAATTATTATAATTATATCCCCGTAAAATATTCCCAAATATTTTTATATATTTTTTAAAGAAAATTCTATATAAATCTTACAAGTATATATAAAAATTATATATAAAATATGTCGGTTTGGTTCGGGTTATTTTACTAATTAATATCAAACCAAACCTAGTCGAATTTTATAATCGGTTTGATTTGACTTTTTGATTAGGTAGAATTTTCCGGTTTGTAAACACCTATGCTAAAGTAACGTAGAGGATTTTTTTTTATTTTTTTTCTAGTGTGAAGTTTGAGTATGCTAATACAAACGAAGAAACTAAAGTTACTGCATTGGACCACTTTACTCTATATGACTCCATTCTTTCCTTTGGTTACACAAATAGTTTGGTCAAATTTATCAATTATTTTTTCTAGTCAGTATACATATATTATATATTGATATTTGATCATGCATAGTATAAACACATATTATATATGAATTGTACACATATTATATATTTACGATTATTTTTAATTTAAGCGATTAGATAAGACATTATTTGAGTTAATTCTTCTTTTTAAGTTGCCGGAATTGTAGAGGTTTAATGACCACTATTCATGTCATTTGTTTTCTTCTTTAAGCTGTAAATGGTATTGAAAAAGAAAGGCACTTTTGTTCCTTATTTTTCCCTTAGTTTTGAACAACTGAGTCAAGATTTCGACTAATGAAATTCTACGTACAAACAAATCCTTAATCTGCGGCATTTCCCCTAATGCTTAGACAATCGCATTAATTTAGAGTCGTCTCTAATATTGACTTACTACTCTAATCCGATCACGTGTCACTTTTGCTGAACATTTTGGATACAAAGGGGACCAAATTAAAGTAAGTAACATCTATTTTTTGGGAAAAAAACAGATTGTTTCTAATTTTCCCCTTGATCTTGAACAATAAAGTCAAGATTCGAATGGATGAGATTGCAAAATTGAAGCCTTAATCTGCATTATTTCCAATAATATTTAGACAATCACAATTCAACGCGAGTCACCCGTCCATTCAACTAGTTAAGTTAATTTCCAGAATATCATTCTTGTACTATAGGACCACTTGTGTAACAATTATTGGCCGTTCCGTTTTTATAAAAAGTATTTCTGAGTTTTTTTAAGGCTGAACTGTTAGTATATTATATCCTTTAATATGTTATTTGGCGTTATAATTTGGAAAATAATCACTCTATATTTCTTCCTAATAATCTGATTCTTCTTTCTGTTAGTATAACATTGGTGCTTCATACTATTAGTATAACATAATTTGATGCTTAACATTTTAATTTCAAGTAGTCTATCAAAAACGTTCGGAGGAATGGCGTCAAAGTCAACCCGATTCCGAAGATGGTAGTTCAACCCAAGTGTCAGTCAATGAAGTAGCTTCAATATGGATGCAGGTGTTTGGTGGCGCAAAGAAAGGTAGAACTTACGGTCTCCACAATATACCGTAGGTCGTTCTACGACATTGTTGTCTGGTGATGCGAGTCTCGTGGAGAAATTTATGAGCAAATGTCCATTCGATCCTTTGAATGACGAGGATGATAGAGATGATGAGTTTTAGTTTGTTGTGGTTATGATGTTTAGACTTAGTAATATTTACACTTGACTATGATTGCAATATTTTAGACTAGATTGAATGGTGCTTCAATGTTTAACTTGTGTTTGGATGTTTTAGTTACATATATTTATGTTTTATATAATTGTTTGCATTTTATGAATTTAATTAGTTGAAATAGTGGATTAATTGATTGGAATGGTGGATTGATTGGTTAGAATGGTGGATTAATTGGTTAGCATGGTATTAATTGTTTAGTTCCTGTATATTTGAATTGACATGTGGTAATGCTTTAAAAACATCGGGAATCTATCAAAAAGTTCCTAGTTTTCCGATCACCCTAGTCGCAAAGTGCTTCAAACTTTTCAAGATTTAGGAATATCTACGACTGTTGTAGTAGAAATATTAAATAATACAAAAAATATATATTTGCGAGCGCAGTAGTGAAAAATGTAAATAAATAAATAATATTAAATTAGTTTTGCCACTACAGAGTAGGAAAACATAAAATAAAAATACTTTATATTAATTGCGACCACTTAGGTGAGAAAGATTAAATAAAATTATAATTATATACATTGTTTGCAACCAAAGTAGTGGTAAAATTAAATAGAATTAAAATTTAATTAAAATGACAGTTGGCGAAGTTTATTCGTTTTTCTATTTTGATTTTGTGACCGCTGTAGTCACAAATTATGGACGGATTCGGTCGCAAACCTTTTCAGACCAACTATTTTGCGACTACGATATTTCAATCTGATTGTAGTCGGAAATTAATATTTTAGTAGTCGAAAAATAGCCTTTTTCTAGTAGTGCTATAACAAAGGCGGATCCAACATTTTAAGTTTAAAAATTATGGACCTTTTTGCTTACTGGATTCTAGATAGATTATTTATACATACATATAAAGTGAATCTCTTAAAACGAATAAAGAGTTAAGATAAAAGCTATCTTGCCGAATCTGTAGCTTAAATTGTAGTTCCTTGAGCCCGCGGGTATATATGGAGTCGCCTATGTTAAAAATCATTTTACCCTCTAATGTGAGATTTTATGGTGCAAATCTGGATTTAATGGGGTCAAATGCAAATATCAGATATTGGGCGAGAAAAAAAGAAAAACTAAAAACACAAAAAAGAATCTGCAAGTTATTATCAACGTAACGGGATATGCACCTATACGGGAAATGTGTTGTTGTGTAATAATGTACTGATAATATATGGTATAATCACTTACAGAGTTGAACAAAAGTGTAAAGAGGAGTATCCCATGCATGCATGCATGATCACGGACTAAGGAAGAAAATTACACTTGTTCAAAAAATTGAAAAATAGGCTTTATTTCTCATACCTAATCCTATAAATTCCCCTGTTCAAACCATGGTCGATTACACGATTTATTTTCTTTCTTATTTAACGGTAGATCGCCGCAGTCACTAAACCAAGAAAGAAGGTGTGAGTTTTTCTTTTATGCACTAGAGTTGTCAAGAATTTTTATATTATTTGATTATTTATAAGATAATTACAATAATTCTTGTACTACAATTATGAATTGTTACCTGACAAGTCATAACGTAAAACCAAAATAACAATGCAAAAATCTAATAACAAAGGTTTTTTTACTTAAAAAAAGTACTAGTTATTGATGTCAACCCCCTCCCCCCCCCCCCCCCC
>ML374942.1:64453-75472 GCA_005239525.1 Nicotiana knightiana
AAATGATGTAGTGAGGGCAACTGACCATGCAACACTTCATAGGGACACTTGCCTTGAAGAGTAGGTGTAGGCAGTCTATTGATCACATAAACAGCAGCTAGAACACATTCTCCCCAGAACCTTAGAGGAGCTGAGGCTTGGAACCTCAAGGCTCTTGCAGTGTCCATGATATATTTGTGTCTTCTTTCAGCAACTCTATTTTGCTGAGGAGTGTAGACTCAGGAACTTTGATGAATGATTCCAAAAGACTGCAGTAACACTTTCATTTGTGAATTAAAGAATTCACAACCATTGTGATACCTAAACACTTTCACATAACAGGAAAAAACATTCTGGACCATGCGTAAAAAGTTTCTCATCACTACAACTACTTCACCCTTCGAAGGAAGTAAAAAGATCCAAGTATATCTGGAATGATCATCAACTAAGGTTAGAAAATACCTTCTACCATCATGAGTAGGAACTCTGTAAGGTCCCCATACATCACCATGAATAGTGTGAAAGCAAGTAGTAGAGACAATACTACTTGAAAGAAATGGCAGTCTTGATTGTTTAGCTAGTGGACATACAGTACAGTGACTTTTAGATGAATCATGCTTTACAGATTGAAAAACTTTCATCTTCCTCAAAGTAGTAAGTGGCACATGCCCTAGTCTTTTGTGCCAAAGATCTACACCCAGTCAACTCCGAGTTCTTTGTATAAGCCTGTCAGCCAAGTTAGTTCAGCAACTGTGGAAGCCATGCTTCAGAATTCTGCCTTTGCTGAACTTCTGGCTATTGTATCCTGTTTCTTCAACTTCCAGGATATAGTAGCATCTCCAAATTTAACTAGATATCCTGTAACAGACCTTCTAGTTTGTAAGCAACCTCCCCAGTCTGAGTCACAATGAGCTGTCTGAGGGCACTAGCAGACCTAGACCAGGTGCTGCCTTAATGTATCTTACAACTCTGTGAGCAGCTTCAAGGTGTGACTGTTTTGGCTTGTGCATAAATTGGCTGAGCACTTGCACAGCATAGGAAATATCAACTCTAGTCATAGTAAGATACAACAACCTTCCTATGAGTCTTTGATATTGACATGGATTTTCTAGTAGACTGTCCTCTCTTGTTGTATCTGAGATTGAGTCACCTTTGATAAAAGAATCATACTCCACAGAAGTTAGTTTCACATTGGACTCTAGTGGAGTACCAGCTGGTTTGGATCCTCCAAGTACCATTTCAGATACAAGTTCCAAAGCATACTTCTTTTGGCTCATTACTTTGCCTTTTTTTGACCTAGCAAACCCTATTCCAAGAAAGAATTTCAGCTCTCCCAAATCCTTCATTTTGAACATGAGCTTGAGGTCATTCCTTGTAGATCAGAGTCGGTACCTGTCACCAGTAGATCATCTACATACACCAAGACTACTGTCAGTGCAGCCTGCTCCCTTATGGTGAAGAGAGAGTAGTCATCGTGGCTTTGAGTGAAGCCAAGACCCATTAGTTCATCAATTAGTTTCTTGTTCCATTGCCTAGGAGATTGCTTCAGGCCATACAAAGACTTGTGAAGTTTGCAAACCTTAGAAGTCCCTCACTAGCTTGCAAACCCCTGAGGAATCTCCATGTAAACTTTCTCTAGAAGATCGCCTTGTAGAAAGGCATTGTGGACATCCATTTGAAATATGGGACAGTGCTTGGCTGCTGCAAGGGCAATGAAAGATTTCACTGTGACCATCTTGGCCACAGGAGAGAAAGTTTATGTGTAGTCAAGCCCCTCCTGTTGACTATACCCTTTAGCCACTAGCATAGCCTTATATCTTTCCACAGCTCCTGAAGCAGTGTACTTCACCTTATACACCCATCGACAACCTATAGGCACTTTCCCAGAAGGAAGATCAACAATGCTCCATGTATGATTATCATCTAAGGCTGCAATCTCTGATTGCATAGCATCAATCCAGTGTGGATATTTTATTGCCTCAACATAAGAATGAGGCTCTTCAACAGATGAAAAAGCTGTAAGTGCAGCACCAAAGGACTGGGAAACATGACCATAGGATAAGTAGTTTGACATAGGATAACAGTAGGTAGCATTACCTTGCTGCTGAGTGACATAGTCTTTAAGTCAGACAGGAGGTCTGCTAGTTCTGGTGGATTTTCTACAGGGCTCAGGGACAGTTTAAGACATAGAACTGTTAGAATCATCAACTGTCTCAACAGATTCTACTGAGCCTAATGAGAGGAGCAGTGAGGTTGATCAACTGTGTCGGATATGCCACTGTCTAAAACTGGCTCGGTAGATTCAACACTAATTGAGGTGGATGATATAGAAGAAGAAGTAGAAGCAGGTATAGTACTGAGGTCGAGGAATGGGAACAGAGATGAGATAGTAGTGGGAAGATGGTTGAAAGGAAAGACATCTTCTTTGAACACTACCTCTCTCGTGACTTGAAAACTCTTTGAGTGAATAACATACATCTTGTACCCCTTCTTGGTCAAAGAGTAACCAAGAAATATGGCTGGGACAGCTCTTGGTGAGAATTTTTCTCCCCCTTTGAGATCAGTAACATATCCCAAACAACCAAAACACTCGAAAATGATGTAGTGAGGGCAATTGACCATGCAACACTTCATAGGGACACTTGCCTTGAAGAGTAGGTGTAGGCAGTCTATTGATCACATAAACAGCAGCCAGAACACATTCTCCCCAGAACCTTAGAGGAACTGAGGCTTGGAACCTCAAGGCTCTTGCAGTGTCCAAGATATATCTGTGTCTCCTTTCAGCAACTCCATTTTGCTGAGGAGTGTAGACACAAGAACTTTGATGAATGATTCCAAAAGACTGCAGTAATACTGTCATTTGTGAATTAAAGAATTCACAACCATTGTCAGACCTAAACACTTTCACAGAACAAGAAAAAACATTCTGGACCATGAGTAAAAAGTTTCTCATCACTACAACTACTTCACCCTTCGAAGGAAGTAAAAAGATCCAAGTATATCTGGAATGATCATCAACTAAGGTTAGAAAATACCTTCTACCATCATGAGTAGGAACTCTGTAAGGTCCCCATACATCACCATGAATAGTGTGAAAGCAAGTAGTAGAGACAGTATTACTTGAAAGAAATGGCAGTCTTGATTGTTTAGCTAGTGGACATACAGTACAGTGACTTTTAGATGAATCATGCTTTACAGATTGAAAAACTTTCATCTTCCTCAAAGTAGTAAGTGGCACATGCCCTAGTCTTTTGTGCCAAAGATCTACACTCAGTCTACTGCCAGTTATTGTATTTGTAGTAATAGAATTTAAGACACCTTTACCCTGAGACACAGGTACTTCAGCAGAATCGACCTGAAGTTTGCGACCCTGGGACACAGGTACTTCAGCAGAATCCACCTGAAGTTTGCGATCCACCTGAAGCACTTCAGCAGATTCCACCTGAAGTTTGCGAGGTATTACCGCAGAATTCACCTGAAGTTTGCTACTGTGGTTTAGAGGCCACTGTCTTCTCTACCAATCCCCTTCACTTTGCCACTTAAGAGATCCTGAAAAATGAAGAAATCAAGAAAGAACATGGCTACACACTTTAGTTCTTTTGTTAACTTTGATATAGATAAGAGATTGTATTTGAATCTTAGTATGTGCAGCACATTAGTTATCTTTTGACCAGGAAAAAGATAAGTAGAGCCTCTGTGATTAACAGTGACTGTCTCTCCAGTAGGCAAATGAACTCTGCACTCTTTAGACTTATCACACTCACTATTCTCCGTTAAGATTTGTTTGTCATTAACCATGTGATTTGATGCTCCGGAATCCACTATCCACTTAATTAGGTATTCAGTGGTAGTCATGGTTGCATTTTCTATACCTGCATTCTCAGATGAACTACCAATCTCACTGCCTTTGCCAAGCATCTGCAGAATTTGAGTGTACTGCTCCTGAGTAAACTGTGGAATCCCTGCCAGTCCTGTTAGTCCTGCTTGAACATTCTGATTGTGAACTTGGCTAGGTTCTGCATTTCTCGCCATGTTAGCCATTAAACCAGTAATTTCACCCATAGAAGCAGAGTTGACATCGCTATTAGAATGATTGTCCTTGGCATAATTGATAGAGGGAATCTTCTTCTTAGATTTGAAATCTGCTGGATATCCCACCAATTTGTAGCAAGTATCTCTGGTATGCCCTTTGAAGCGACAATAGTCACAGTGAAGGATATTCTTCTTGTTTCTATAACCTGCTCCTGAACTAGATGATCCTCCCTTGTTGTTATACATGACACCATTACCAGAGCCATGTGAACTAGTGCCCCTGTAGCCTCCATTGTTACTAAACAAGTCTATTCCTTCATTCATCTCAGGAATATGTGTAGAGGAGTCAGTGATCTCCTACTTTCCTCAGACACTATCATAGCATAGACTTTATTAATTGAAGGAATTGAGGACATCATCATAATCTAATTGCTAGACTGAGCATATGATTCATTTATAGCCATTAGAAACTGCAACAGTCGTTGAGATTCAAAATGTTCAACATATTTCTTAGATTCTTCACAACCACAACCAGGGCAGGGCATTAGTGCATCAAACTCTGCCCACAGTTCCCTTAGTTTTGAGACATACACTGAAATTGAGGAAATACCCTGGGTTAAAGTGGATATTTGTCTATGAAGATATAGGATTCGCGATCCATTAACTTTATCAAAAGTTACCCTAAGATCGGACCAGACCTTCTGAGCACTTGTAACATACACCATACCACTTAGTAATTCATTGCTAACTGAATTCATTATCCACGAAAGGACTATAGCATTACACTTCTCCCACAGTTCATGCAAGGATGAATCAAATTTATCCTTCGAGTACCTACCATCAACAAAACCTAATTTGCTCTTTCCTAGTAGGCTAACTTGCATAGAACTAATCCATAGAGCATAGTTCTCAGGTCCTGTGAGTTTAATAGAAATTAGTGAGCTACCTGGAGTATCGCAAGGTTGAAGAAATAGAGGATGATATTGATCTACAACTGGAATCATCCCGATGCCTCCTCTTGCGTGTGTAGCATCAGTAGCGTCGTCTGTAGTTTCAATTGCCATTGAAATGAGCTTGAAAACTTAGAGACAATTCCTAATTGTAACAAAAAAGACAACCCTAGCTGCTCAAGGATGAGTTTCACCAATAATGGCGACTCAAAAGCAATTAGGCAAAAAAAGGCTAAAAAATGCTGGAAATAAGCTTGTGAACTTGGATCAATCCGCTAGCTCTGATACCATGATAACTTCTAGTGATTAAATTTCAATACAGAAGAGATAAGAAGAAGATACGAAGAAGCATCACTGGAGAAGAAACCGTTTTTTCTCATAGAATGAATATAGTGTACATGATAACTAACTGCTTGTTAGTTATATACAGTGCTGTAACTTAAGTTAGTTGAATACAACTGTCATTAACTAACTAACTACTCTTAGTTAACTAACTACAGTTAACACTAACTAAGCCAGCTAACTACAGTTAGCCTCATATCTTGTTAACACAGATAAATAAGCATCACATGTCAAGAGTGCCTTTTACCCTTTTTTTTTTCCCTTTTCTCTCTCTTAGGAATGCAATACTGGCTTTGCAAAATAGCAATAATAGTTTTGAGCACAGTAAACTCTAAATAGCCATTCAGTTCATCGGTGATACGTGATACATGATTTTGCAGACTAACTTAAAATACATAAATACAAGCATTAGTGTATCAGTCCCACCCTTCATTGGTACAAAAGATTGTGTTAATTCTTATTACATAGCATTGGTAGTTAAAGTTCCTTATTCCAAAGTTTGTGTGACTACAGCTCGGACAGCATCATACATGTTTAGTCTTGTAGCAATGATTAGACAGAGATGTTGCAAAATGAATATTTAAAACAAGAAAGAACAACTTTGGATTAAAGCAAAATAAGGTTCTGAAGTATTGCCATGTAAGATCCTAATGCTATTGATGCAAGAAAATGTATCCAGTTTATCAAATAAAGTTGAAGCAAGAAAAGAAAAGCAAGATAGATGAACAGAATTAGACAGAGATGGAACAGACTATACAGAGCGACAAACAGTAAAATCAAATTGATACAACATTGATCTATATATTGCCCGTCGGATACTTTACTCTTTTTTTCAAAACGATAAAAGCTTAGCAAGGATTTGCAACCACAGAAGCTAACCCTTGGTTATTGCATAGTAAAGATTTCATCCAGGAACATCTTTCTTTAGCCAGTTGTTATTGATAGAAATAATGTGTCTACTGTTTTAACAACTGGCTAAAGAAAGATGTTCCTGGATGAAATCTTTACTATGCACTTGGGAATTATGATATGATGATGGGAAGAGCCTTGACAACTATATGTAACGATCCGGCCGTTCGTTCTGAGAGTTATAGTCCCATTTCCCCCATCTATTCTTATTTATGTGTTATTCAGCTGTGTTGAGTTGTATCGAGTTGGTAGGTTTGTGTTTGGAGTAGTTTTGGAGTGAAATGAACACTTAGTCTCTTAGTTAGAAAGCTAAGTTAGAAAAGTCAACCGGAAGTTGACTTATGAGTAAACGAATTCGGATTTGGATTTTTATGATTCGATTAGCTTCGTTGGGTGATTTTAGACTTAGGAGTGTGTCCGGAATATAATTTGGAGGTCCGTGGTAGAATTAGGCTTGAATTAGCGAAAGTTAGAAATTTGGCGATTTTGGTCGACAGTGGAAAATTAGGTATCGGGGTCGAAATGGGATTCCGGAAGTTGGAATATATTCGTAGTGTCATTTTTGACGTGCGTGCAAAATTTGAGGTCATTCGGACGTGGTTTGATAGGTTTCGACGTCGTTGGCGAATTTAGGAAGTTTAGAAGTTCTTAGGCTTGAATTCGAGGTTGATTTGGTGTTTTGGTGTTGTTTTGGATATTCCGGAGGTTCAACTAAGTTCGGGTAGTAATATATGACTTGTCGGAATTATTGGTTGAGGTCCCGAGGGCCTCGACTGAGTTTCGGATAGGTTTGAGTTGTGTTGCGCTCGTTTTTCTTATGTTTCGATGCCGTTTCGTCAAGCATAAATGATATCATATTTAGCAAATGAACTCAGATTTCTATTTTTATTGAAACATTAAATTCGTATCGTAAATACGGACCCGTAGCAAGAATAATCGTCAAATTTGGACATCGTATGAGGATTTTATGGTCATTTTATTAAGAATTAGGTTGTTAGATTTTTCAGATTAATAACGAAATTGCCATTGACAGCGTATTTAAAAATCTGCACTATTTACAAATATTGAAACCAACATATCTCATTCATTATAAGGTCAAATTAAGTGATTAAAAAGTATAACTTGAGTAGAATTTCACAAGGAATACATTGGAGGAATAAAAAGCGAGTTTCGGGATCGTTTGGCATGAGAAACGAGGTAGAATAGCTGGCAGAAAATATATAAAACAAGGATTTGTTCTTTCGGTCATATTTTGAGTTGGGGAGCTCAGGTTTGGGCGATTTTGGAGGCGATTTTTACCATATTGATTGGGTAATTGTTCTCTACTCGGTTTTGGTTATATTTCATGAATCCATCTTCGTTTTTGGGATTTGATTGATGATTTCAAAGTGAAATTGAGGGAGTTAGGGCTTGAGTTTTGGAGAGTTTTAGGTAGGGATTTGAGGGACCAAATGGAGTTCGATTTTGATAAATTTTATATGGTTAGACTCGGGAGAGGACGAGGATTATTATTCTTCCATTTTTGACTGATTTCGAGACATGGGTCTGGGGCCGAGTTTTTGCCGATTTCAGATTTTGGGCATATTTTGTGGTTTTTATTGTGGAATTCGATTCTTTAGCCTATGTTGATAGTAGTATTCTGATTTTGGTTAGGTTTGGAGTTTTTGGAGATCGAGTCCAGAAACGAGGGCATCCCGGAGTAGGATTTTTACGCGGTTAAGGTAAGTAACAGTTTTAACTCTGGCTTTGAGGGTATAAACCCGGAGATTTGATATCATGTGATTTTATGGAGGTGATATCCAAGCTAGATGACGAGCGTATGGGTGTGCACCGCGAGGGATTGAGACTTGGTCCATCTCGTGAGGCTGTGAGGCCTAATAGTCATTATCTGTGGTTATGTGTTTACTTGTTGTTGAAGTTTGCCTTCATGTTAGAGATCATGTTTAGGCTTTATTCATGCTCACATTATTTGTACTCAGTCATAGAAATTATTGTACATGTTCACCTCAGTCTCTATTATTTTGCTGATATGTTGTGATACTTGATGTGGGTTGTGTCCCCTTATTTGTTGATGATGGTAAGGCAAGAGAGGTTCATGACTGAGTGAGGCCGAGGGCCTGGTTGTAAGGATATTAATACCATAGCGCGTGAGCTGTCTGCGTAACACGTGAGCTGATCGTGCGGGTCCAGGTATTGATACCGTAGCGCGTGAGTTGTCCGCTTAGCACGTGAGTTGACCGTGCAGATCCAGGTATTGATATTATGGCACGTGAGTTGTCCGTGCTTAGCGCTTGGGCTTTAGGAACCCCTCCGGAGTCTGTACACACCCTAGTGAGCGTAGAGTGTTGAGTGTATTGAGTGTTGAGTGTTGGGTGCTGAGTGCGAGCGATGGAGTGACATTGTTGTGAGGTTGCATTTACTTTTGTTGTTGCTGTATTTACCTGTTAATTTCTTTGTGGCATTTGTTGGTTTTATGGAATTTACCTGTTTATTCATGTTTATTGTAAATTGTGAAAATAAATAATTGGACTGTTTTGCTTAGCTCGTCACTACTACTCAGTTCCTTAGTTATTTCTGTTACTACTGAGTCGGTTGTACTCATACTACACCCTGCACTTTATGTGCAGATCCAGGTGAGTTAGAGCGCGGCGATTGTTGAGTTCAGACTGGCTATATTTGGAGACTGCAAGGTAGCAGCTAGCATTCGCAGGACCTTGTTACTCCTTTTGTTATTTCTTCTTTTGGACAGTTAGACAGTTTATATATATCTTAGTTCATAATTTTAGAAGCTCATGACTTAATGACACACCGATGTTTGGGGCTCGTTTCCGTACTTTGTATTAATTATATTTAGAGTTGGTTTAGTTTATTAGGAATTAAATTATTGGAAATGTTTTATTAAATTCTTATAATCAAATTAGTAGTAATATTTTGGGAAATAGGCTTCTTATAACACGATAGGCGCCATCAGGACCCTGGTTAGATTTTGGGTCGTGACAATTTGGTATAAGAGCCTAGGTTACATAGGTCTCATGATTCATGAGCGGGTTTAGTAGAGTTTTGCGGATCGGTACGTAGATGCCTGTACTAATCTTCGAGAGGCTACAGAACCTTTAGGAAAAGTTCACATTCTTGAAGTCTTATCGTGCGGTATTTATTCAGCTGGAAGTGTAACTCTTTGAATTCCTTCCACGCGTTCGTAATTGATTTGGACTGGTTTTATCAAAATCGTAATTGATCAAGTTCAAAATATGCTTCTGCGACACATGTATCACGCATGTATCTCACATAAAGGTATACATGTGATACACAACTGATATAAATATGATGCATATGTGATACATAAATGATACACAGTGTGATAGACATATCATTTTTCTTTCATGTCTAGTTTTTACTTCGAATTTTCAATTCAAACAACCTCAAAACTTCTCCAAATCATCAAAAAACTGAGATTCAAGCTCCCAATCTATTCTAACAACAACCACTCAAAAGAAAGCAAAAATTTGACCTTTTTTACCTACTGTCACACCTCATTTTTTTCGAAAGGGGAATAGGGAGTTTTTTCAATTTAAGTGACATTAATCGAAATGAGATTATTTATTTATTCTGAGTCACCACTTGTGATTATTTATGGCGTCCCAAGTCACCGGTTTATTAAAATCCCAAATCAAGGAAAAGATGACTACGTTTAAAGTCTGCGAAAACAAGAAGACCGAGTAAAGAATTCTGTTAACCCCGGGAGAAGATGTCAGGCATTCCCGGGTTCCGTGGTTTTAGCACGGTCGCTCAACTATTATTAATTGGCCTAATTATATGATTTAATACATATTTAAAACCTATTGTGCATTTTATCTTTTGTACCACTTTTAATTATTTATGGAATTATTTTTGGAACAAGTCACGATGTCGTACACTTGTCGTTTTGGTACACATTACAAACCATGCCACATGAAATGCACCCGCGACTTACAACTTGTTTATTTTTTTTTATTTGAAGTTGTGGTCGAGTCACGTGAAATGCACACTCGAATTGGGGTTTACGTATCGTGACCATGCCACGGAACCGTAACCACAGTCACGATGATTTATTTACGTGCCTAAAGCAAACTGCAAGTGTTTATAAATTAACACACCAGTCCATTAATATGATCCGCTTTATCCTACCACCTGGATTTTTATCCTAGCTAGATAAATCATCACGTGATTTTCAAATTTTATTATATGAAAATCAGGGTAATTTTCAAAATCATCTAGGGAAAAATAAATAATCAAATTATATGATGATTGAATTTGCTTGTCATCACGTGGATTGGTGAAGCTGAACCACGATGATTGGATATATGTTGCAAAAATAAACACAAACAGTAAACATGAATCAAATTGTGACGACACAATACATATGTAAGGAAACGGATCTTTATTGTCAAATCTGAATTTCAAAAGTTTGCAAATCAACAAATGAAACAATACCAGCGACCATGCTCGGAAACTAACAACGGTGAACTCGACCTCTTTGACTTCGAACTTCAACCGGTTAAAACAGGGGCAGAAGCGAGCTATTTTGGCAGGTTTTAAGCTGAGGAAGACTAGGTTTAAGAGCTTGGTGGCTGCTGGTTTTAATGGAGTTCAGAAGTGGCATCGCCGGTGTTAGCTCGCCCAGACAGATCTGAAAACTCCCATCGTCATCAACATCTCCGGCAAAGTGACAGGCTTCTCTAATGAAGAGCTTCTGCTATCGCCGTTTGAAGAAGAGAGAGAGAGCGAGATTTAGGGAGTGAGGGGGGGGGGGGGGGGGGGGGTTTTT
>ML374942.1:76419-94636 GCA_005239525.1 Nicotiana knightiana
GGGGTGGGGAGATTTTTATGGAAATGGAGTTATGTTCTTTTGCAAATCAGATCACTTATGGGACGGGAAAACAATTGCCTTCTTTTAACTGATTCTAGAGGGTTTTGTTGTTATTTTTGTCATAAGAAAGAGCTGGTCTTACATGGCTATGGAGGTTTTATGAAAAAAAGAGAATGAAGTCTCTTGAGGAAGAAGAAGCCAGGAGTCGTTCTCAAGTCAAGAGGGGTAGGGCGGCATCTTGTTCTTTTTTTGTGTGCATATATAGGAGTAGGTATAAAGATTAATTGGTTGCCAAGAAAATAAGAGTGTGTATGTGCATGTGAGTTTTTTAGGGAGAGCATGTGAGTTTGTTATAAAAGATAAGGAAGAATCTTGCCACATGGAAATGACTCATTGACTCTTGCATTAATTGATATTTTTCTTTTTTTTTAAGAGTGTAAAAATAAAAAAACTATCTAAATATTTTAAAATTAAGAACAAATAATTTTTTTTTGTGATTTTTAATTTCTTAAATAAAACCTACTAAAAATAAGTTTAAAATATGTAGATTAAACTTAAAATTATTTACATACTAAAAAGTGTTAAAAATTCTCAAGTATGGTAAAAAAATTAGGTGCTCACAACTGCCCCTCTTTGCTTGGAAACGTGAAGAGTTTTCAGGCAAAGAAAAAGTGAGCCGTGTGACTAATATTTGACCATATCGTTATTCAAAAGATAAAATAAAGAAAGATAAGGGTGCAACCGAGTCCTGGTTTTGGACATCCTACATATCCCGGGTTATAAGGGAATCAGGTTGCGTGTAGTTCAAGGAGAATGATGGAATGATGAGTTCGAGAGTCGAGCGAGGTTCCGTCGAGGCTCAGGTTTGTGGACCTGTTACATCAAAATCAAAATCTAAAAGAACTAAACAAGCCTATCGGCTATGAGTTACAAGATTCCTATTTATAAGTCTTCTGAAGCTTGATCTTGAGTCTTGAATAGTGCTTCATGCAGACTTTGATTTGAACCTTGATGCTTGCTAGCTGCAGGTGCTAGTTCATTCTTTCACGGCTTCTTCTGATAAAAACGGGTAATGCAGTGATCGTGACTTCAACCATGTTTTGAGAAATTCACGTATTTCATTTGCTTCTGCATTTTGGACTCACTTCTTTTTTTTCTTTTCTTTTATTTTGGATTGAGACTTCTTCTTTTGGTCATCTCGGACTGCCGACTCGCATTCTTGAGGCGCGCTCCTGCTACTTCTAACTTGAATTGAATTTTGAAATAACTTCCCTCGTTCTCCAGGTGGGTGCCTTCTACTGACTTGAAATTTGAAGTAACTCTGAAATGAATTCCCTCGTTCTTCAGGTGGGCGCCTGCTACTATAACAAAACAGACAAAATAAAAGAAACTTTTCTGCCCCAGTTTGCACTAGCAAGATTTGTGAGTTGTTAGCAGAACTATAAATCACCTATGCTATTGATTAAATATGCGATGATGAGAGTAAAATTGAAGACTCGACTAGGATGTGCATCTCCTAGGGATGAACTTAAATGACCCAAACTAGGAAGTGCGTCTCCTAGGGGTGAAATCTCATTTTAGGAAGTGTGTCTCCTAAAAGTATATTTAAAAAGACCCAGACTAGGAAGTGCGTCTCCTAGGGGTGAAACCTTTAACCTAAAATTAGGAAGTGCGTATCCTAAAGAAATAAAATCTGAAAAACCCAAACTAGGAGGTGCATCTCCTAGATTTGAGATTGAGCTTGCGAAAAACTATAAACTAAGCTTGACTAACGTAAAAAGTGACCCTATTCTTCAGGCGGGATCCCTGATTTCAAGAAAACTACATATTGATAACTTAATAAAACTAAAAATTGACCCTCTTTTTTTTCTTTTTATTTTTTTAAAATACAAACTTCCCTTTTTTTAAAGTTATTATCCTAGGAGAAAATTAATCAGACTAGTTTTTAATCTTAGGAGAAAGATTTATCAGACTAAGACTTTGTATCCTAGGAGAAAATTCATCAGACTAGGTTTTCTATCTTAGGAGAAAGATTCATCAGACTAAGATTTTGATCCTACGAGAAAGTTCATCAGACTAGGTCTTTTTTTTTTGGTATCTTAGGAGAAAAATTCATCAGACTAGGTGATTTTTTTGTTATCTTAGGAGAAAGATTCATCAGAATAAGATTTCTATCCTAGGAGAAAGTTCATTAGACTAGGTATTTTTTTTGTTATCTTAGGAGAAAGATTCATCATACTAAGATTTCTATCCTAGGACAAAGTTCGTCAGACTAGGTTTTCTATCTTAGGAGAAAGATTCATCAAACTAAGATTTTGATCCTAGGAGAAAATTCATCAAACTAGGTTTTCTATCTTAGGAGAAAGATTCATCAAACTAAGATTTTGATCCTAGGAGAAAATTCATCAAACTAAGTCCTTTTTTGTTATCTTAGGAGAAATATTCATCAGACTAAGATTTCTATCCTAGGAGAAAATTCATCAAACTAGGTTTTCTATCTTAGGAGAAAGATTCATCAGACTAAGACTTCGATCCTAGGAGAAATATTCACCAGACTAGGTTTTTTTATCTTAGGAGAAAGATTCATCAGACTAAGATTTCGATCCTAGGAGAAAATTCATCAGACTAGGTTTTCTTATCTTAGGAGAAAAATTCATCAGACTAAGACTTCGATCCTAGGAGAAATATTCACCAGACTAGGTTTTTTTATCTTAGGAGAAAGATTCATCAGACTAAGACTTCGATCCTAGGAGAAATATTCACCAGACTAGGTTTTTTTATCTTAGGAGAAAGATTCATCAGACTAAGATTTCGATCCTAGGAGAAAATTCATCAGACTAGGTTTTCTTATCTTAGGAGAAAAATTCATCAGACTAAGACTTCGATCCTAGGAGAAAATTCATCATACTAGGTCCCTTTTTTGTTATAAATATCTTAGGAGAAAGATTCATCAGACTAAGATTTATATCCTAGGAGAAAATTCAATCAGACTAGGTTTTTATTTGTTATCTTATGAGAAAGATTCATCAGACTAAGATTTCTATCATAGGAGAAAGTTCATTAGACTATGTTTTCTCTCTTAGGAGAAAGATTCACCAGACTAAGATTTTATTGGGAGAAAAATCCATCAGACTAAGATATGTTACCCTAGGAGGAAAAATGTTAAGAGCAATGACAAACTTTATGCACACTAGCAAGACAAAACAAGGCAAAGATTTGAGAAACTTCCCTTTTTCGGCTTTTCTCTTCTCTTCTCTTCTTTTTTTAAAACCACTTTCCTTGCACTTCTTTGTTCCTGTTTCAAACAAAGAAAATTTTTTTAGTTTTGAAAGTGGTGGTCGGTTTGTGTCCTTGAGTCCTGGGCAGCTTGGCTTTTGCTCAATCAACTTGAGTCGGTTTAAGAGACTTTTGCTCTGCATCAACCCTAATTGTTTCACACCCAATACCATTTGTATTTGTGGCTCAATCATCCTTATCACAACTGGAGATCTTTGCTTAGGTGACCTTTTCTGATATCTTGAATGACTTCCTGCTTTTTAAGCAATTTGTCTGTCAGAGAGAATCACCAGTTATCTTTGCTTGCGCCAAGTAGGCCAACAAGAGTCTTTTGGGGGGAAGCATTTTCATGAATCCTCAAGGCATGTTGACTGTAACACCTGAGTGTGCTGGCCGAATTTACTTTGTGCAACTGAAAAAATGGTAGCTGATTTTTTTCTTGCTTGTTTTGATAAGGACTGACTCAGAGTGAAGGACAAAATGATGCAAAGAAACAAGTATTAACAAGAAATGCCCCTGTCGGAAGGACAGAAGGAAGAATTCTTTTTTTTTTTTGCAGTAACTAGACTTATTGATCATGACATGCATTTTGGACTTAACGGCCGATCTATCAAACTAATCCAATCTTCCCTGTTACCACTCTTATGACCTTTGAAGTCGGGCTTGTTCATACCAATCCTTTGCATCAGCTTCACGACTCACTTTCGACTAGTGGTGCCCCGAGGGGTTTTCACGAACAAGTCTCTCTCATTTATTTCCCTACTTACCGTCGGCTTACAGTGCTCGTGAAGGTTTTCACTAGTAAGACTCTCTCATTTTTATTTTTCTTCTTTTTTTTCTTCTTTTTTTGTTTTTTCTTCTGTGAGCAATTTGATAGTGTTCTATGTCGCGTGACAACCATTGCTCATTGCATACTTCTCTTAGAATTCTTGAAGGCATATAGGGAGGTCTTTATTTGGAAGTTTTTTGGATAGGGTTGGAAAGAAGGGTCGGCATGAAGGCTCAAAGTAGACTCAAACTGAGGAGTTGTAGACTTACAACTCTTGGAATCGACTCTTTCAAAAGTGAAATAAAAATTTTTCCCCAGTTTCAGATACTGGGGATTTTTTTTTAACTTTTATTTGGTTGGACCGAACCGTGTAAGGCTGCCTACGTATTCTTTTTAAAGGAATCAGGTCTAACGTAGTTCAAACATCTGACCTAATTATTTTTTCATCTTTATTTCTTCTTCTTTTTTTGTCTTCTTTTTTTGCCCCAGCCATTATTTTCTGGGGGCATGGACCTTTGACTATTCTTTCTTCTTCTTCTTCTTCTTCTTTTTATTTTTATTTTTATTTTTTACTTACTTTTTTTTCATTTGAACTTTCTAAGAGTTGCCCCAGTTTGTACTCTTCGGGTAAGGACTTTTCTTTTCATTTTTTTTGACTCTTGGCTCTAAACTTGATTCCAAAAGAGGGTGGTCAAAGAAAATAACACAGGTTCAAACGGGGTAACAATGGGTATAAAGTGTTTGGGTAGCAGAAAAAGGGCCTCCTAGCCTTGATAATGCCAATCATGTTAGACTTTCACGATCATAGAATTGATGAACATGTCTATCTTCTTGGTGTGTCATGGCCGAAAGACACTTTCCATCCATTAATGTCAAACTTTCGACCAAGCTTCAATTGATTAAACATCCTCAAGACTGATCTTCACAATGATTTGAAGGTGAATTTTAATCAACCTTAATTCCAAAGTATTTCAGCTCTCTATTCATCCTCAAAAGTGTCTTGTTCTCAGTTATCCAATTCAAGCTTAAATCAATTTTCTAAGATCTGGCCAAAAATTCCGCATACATATCATATCACTAAAAAATAGTGGGAAAAGAACTAAGCATGGAATGACACAAAAGGACAAACTTTATTTCATTGATTAAAAAACAAGTCAAACAACCTAAAATCCGAGTTACAACCCTAAAATAACCCGGACAACGAAAATAGCAACAAAACAGATAGAAAAGACTCACGCAGACGGAATAGAGGGATAGAAGGGTTTGACTCAATAAAACAAATATCAAAACAAGCTACCAAGATTCCTTCCTAGTGAGGAGGGAATGACTTTTCAATTGCTAAGCTTGACATTTAGCCACAAATTTGCTCATCAGCATCACCATGGACTTCTTCAATTTCAGTCGGCAAGTTCCCATGAGGATTCTCATACTCCATGTCACCACGTATCATCCCCGCAAAGTGTGCATAATCATATGCAGGTAAAGGGTTCTGCGGGATATTCTAGATGTCACTGTCTTGGATCACAATAAGTTTTTCCTGGATCATCCATTCTATTTCTCTTTTCAAATCCCGACAGCTTTCAACATTGTGCCCCTTGGCATTGGAATGGTATTCACACCTTTTAAAAGGGTCAAAACTTCTTGCACGTGGGTCCACATGATTTGGAGGATTAGGTGCAATCATGTCATAATGCTTTAATTTGTCAAACAAGCTTGCATAAGATTCTCCTATTGGTGTAAAATTATCTTTTACTCTTTGTTCCCCTCTATATCCCTGGCTTGGATGTGGGTTAAAGGGAACTTGAAGATTTTGTGGAGGCTGGTGGAGATTTTGCGGTGCTCATGCTCGCCTTCTGGGGTGTTTTGGTGGCTGGACAACATACTGAGGTGGAGCAACAGAGTATTGTGGGTTCTGAGGTGGATAGTAGTGCTCAGGGGAGTCATGGGAAACCTGATGAGGCTGATCATACCTTTGAGATGTTCTCCTAGGACCTCTTCTCGACCCTGATGTCGTCATGGTTTCTTCATACTTATCATTCATGTCACTAAAATTATTAGATTCAATCTGGACAACTTGGGTATCGGCTTTGAGAACTGCTTGAATTATAATTATGCCTGTCTTAAGGCCATTCTCAACCATTTCCCCCATTTTGATTGTTTCCGAGAAGGATTTGCCCACTGCGGACATCATGTTTTGAAAATAATCTGGCTCTTGATCCTGAAGGAAGACAGTGATTAGCTCGTAGTCGTCCATGGGTGGCTTCACTCTAGCTTCTCGCTCTCTCCATTTAATGGCATATTCCCTTAAAATTTCAGTTGGTTTCTTCTTCAGATTTGAAAGGGAATTACGGTCCAGGGTCATGTCGATGTTATATTGGAACTGTTTGACAAAGGACTGGGCCATGTCATCCCAGACATACCAGCGAGATGAGTCTTGATCCATAAACCATTCGGAGGCTACACCCGTAAGGCTTTCCCCAAAATAATCCATTAGTAATTCTTCATTTCCTCTCGCACCTCATAGTTGATTGCAATACCTTTTCAGATGGGCTATGGGATCTGCATGTCCATCATACTTTTCAAATTTGGGAGTCTTGAAACCAAGTGGAAAATGAACATCGGGAAACATACATAGATCCTTGAAGGCAATACTCTTCTGACCTGCCAACCCTTGCATGTTTTTCAACTGTTGTTCTAAGCTTTTTAGTCTTTGGGTCATTTCTTCCTGTGCCACCTTTCGGGAAGGCTTCTCAATCTTCGCAGGAAGATCAAATAGGTATGAGTGGTACTCAGGAGAGTGATACTTCTCTTGCTGGGTAGCAAATTGTGACTCGTGAGTTTTTCTCTGCACCACCGTCGGCTATGGGATGGTGAAGACGGGCATAACAATAGTGGTTGTCTGATTGGTTGTCAATGGCACACTTTGATAGCATGCAACTGGAGTTCCAGTTGTGGACGTACAATTGGGATAAAGACGGAACCTAGGTGGATATGATTGATCAGACAATGAGACCGGAATGGTAGTAGTCGATATGGGAGTGAACTCTGGGAAATCATGAACAGAAAAGGGCGATCCTTGTCCATTGGCCCATGCTTGACACATTTCAGTCATTTTCTGTTTCAGTACTCTATTTTCCTCAACCACAGTAGACTCTTGTTGAACTCTCTAACCTTGAGTCTCATGACCGCTCGTAACAACTTCGATATCAGTTGTCATTTTCCCTTAGATTTTGTGTTGTCAGCTTACCACAAACCGACCACCTCAAACTTTCTTCACGATTCAAAACAAAAGACACGTTAGAATGGACTCAGTCGGTCCTTATTATTATCATTCTTCTTGTTCGTCTTCTTCTTCTTCTTCTTTTTTTCTTCTTGAAATCATTCGATCGAACCTGATGTGGTTTGCCTACATATCATGACGCCGCGTGAATCATATCTTGCGTAGCTCAGGAAGATTAGGTATAAAGGAAATAAACTAAATCTTTTTTTTTGAATTTTGAATTTTTTTAGTTTTTGATTTTCGAAAGAAAGGCTTATAAAGAAGAAAAATATTTTTTTGATTTCGCTTTATTTTCCGGCGAATTTCGAAAGAAAAACTTCTAAAGAAGAAAATATTTTTGAATTTTCGGACATTTATGTTAAAATTATGAAAGAAAGACGTCTAAAGAAAATATTTTTTGAATCTTGAATTTTCTTTTCAATTTTCGAAAAAAAAAATTCTAAAAAAATGAATATATTTTTTGGATTTTTAGAAGAAATTAAAAAAAATATTTTTGGATTTTTTAAAATTGGGGACTCAAAGAAAGACATTTCTAAAGTATTAAGTAAAGGAAAATATTTTTGGATTTTTGAAAATTGGGGGCCGAAACCGACGAGGTTTGCCTATGTATCTCACATCCGGTGAGAATCAGATCCGGGTAGTTTTGTCAGTTTTGACGGAACAGGGAAAGTATGACTTTTGAAAACATTGGCTTATTTTGTTTCTCTTTTTTCTTCAAAATTTCAGCGAAGTTTTGGAATTTTTCAAATACCTACCTTTCGCTCTTGATTTTTCTTTTGATTTTTTTTTTTGATTTTCTTTCTCTATTCTAGAAGCCAGTCAACATTCAAACCAAAACAAACAGATGCAAAAGTAGCACGTAAGATGCATCAGGGTGGTATTTTAATTTGGGGTACACCTATCTCAGTCGGACCAAACCCCTGTGTTGAGTCCCCAAAGTCAAATGTATGTGATGCGAACAAACATACCTACTAGGCATCCGACATGAGGCTATGTCATTCTAGGTTTGAACCCTGGGGTGTATTATTCTAGACCTGGCTTACTCGAGCAGACAACTCGAGCCGGGGGGAGGGGGGCAGCGTACCGGTAATACAGAAGCTTTACCAGCTTTGCAACTTGTCCGAACCTCGTTCTAAAATTAGGATGACTCTAACAGAAAAGAAGCTATGTGAAGCGCACGCTTCCCAAAAGATTTAGAAGACTCAGAGAGAAGAAGGATTTCGTCGGAATTTATATTTTCACACAATATCAAAGTGGTAAAAAAAGCGGCATTTAGCACATTAGCCTCAAACACGTAAAAATCAGACAATCATGAAAGCCAATCATAACAACTATTCCAAGGTCGAATTCTGAACCCTGAACTAGAGATTCTGGGTTCTTAGTCCCCAACAGAGTCATCAGAGCTGTTACACCTCCTGTTTTTCGAAAGGGAAATAGGGAGTATTTCTAATTTAAGTGACATTAATCGAAATCGGATTATTTATTTATTCGGAGTCGTCACTTGGGATTATTTATGGTGTCCCAAGTCACCGGTTTATTAAAATCCCAAATCGAGGAAAAGATGAGTATGTTTAAAGTCTACGAAAACCAGAAGACCGAGTAAGAAATTCTGTTAACCCGGGAGAAGGTGTTAGGCATTCCCAGGTTCCGTAGTTTTAGCACGGTCGCTCAACTATTATTAATTGGACTAATTATTTGATTTAATAAATATTTGAAACCTATTGTGCATTTTATCTTTTATACAACTTTTAATTATTTATGGAATTATTTTTGAAACAAGTCACGATGTCGTACACTTGTCGTTTTGGTATACATTGTAAACCGCGCCACATGAAATGCACATGCGACTTACAACATGTTTATTTTTATTTTTATTTGAAGTTGTGGTCGAGTCACGTGAAACACACACTCGAATTGGGGTTTACGTATCGTGACCATGCCACATGAACCTTACCCACATTCACGATGATTTATTTACGCGCCTAAAGAAAACTACGAGCGTTCATATAACACACCAGTCCATTAATATGAACCGCTTTATCCTACCACCTAGATTTTTATCCTAGCTAGATAAATCATTACGTGATTTTCAAATTTTATTACATAAAAATTAGGGTAATTTTCAAAATCATCTATTTCAAAATAAATAATCAAATTATATGATGATTGAATCTGTTTGTCATCACGTGGATTGGTGACACTGAACCACGATGATTGGATATATGTTGCAAAAATAAACACAAACAGTAAAAATGAATCAAATTGTGAATACACAATAAATATTTAAGGAAACAGACCTTTATTGTCAAATCTGAATTTCAAAAGTTTGCAAATCAACAAACGAAGCAATACCAGCGGCCATGGCCGGAAACTAACAACGACGAACTCGACCTCTTTGACTTTCAACTTTAACAAGCGAGCTGTTTTGGGAGGTGAGGAAGGCTAGGTTTTAAGCTGAGGAAGACTAGGTTTAAGAGCTTGTTGGCTGCTGGTTTTAATGGAGTTCGGAAGTGGCGTCGTTGGCGTTAGCTCGCCCAACAAGATCTGAAAACTTCCATCGTCATCAACATCTCTGGTGAAGTCGACGTGGGTGCTTCTCTAACGAAGAGCTTATGCTATCGCCGTCTGAAGGAGAGAGAGAGAGAGAGAGAGCGAGATTTAGGGAGTGAGAGAGCTTTTTATGGAAATGGAGTTATGTTCTTTTGCCAAGAAAATAAGAGTGTGTATGTGCATGTGAGTTTTTTTAGGGAGAGCATGTGAGTTTGTTACAAAAGATAAGGAAGAATCTTGCCACATGGAAATGACTCATTGACTCTTGCTTTAATTAATATTTTTCTTTTTTTTAAGAGTGTAAAAATAAAAATACTATCTAAATATTTTAAAATTAAGAACATATTAATTGCTTTTGTGATTTTAATTTCTTAAATAAAACCTACTAAAAATAAAGATTAAAATATATAGATTAAACTTTAAATTATTTACATACTAAAAAGTGTTGAAAAATCTCAAGTATGGTCAAAAATAGGTGCTCACATCTACGAATAGCTAATTGGCTAATATTAGTAATATTTGGCTAATATTAGTAATATTTTATAAACTGGCCAATTTTTGTAATGAACTACTTATAAATGTACATAGCTGGTAGTTTCCCATAATCTAATTCTCTGTATTTATATTCTGGTTTGATTTGTATGCTTTTGATAAGCCCAACTATCCAGTAATCTAGTTTTTGAGTCCTTAATTTATTCTATCATTTAATTTAATTTAATTATCATCAAGATATTTGGTAAATGACTATTCTTCATTTTTTGCACAAAAGAAATTCATTGTAAGAAGTTTTATTAAGTTCCTTGAAAATGGCTAAATTATTTGCCAAGGCGTACGTTTTTTTAGCTGAAGCTACATATAAAACTTGATTACATACACATTTTCTGCTTTTCTTAAAGAGGAATTGTCTTGATATTATTATGTTGGAATATAATCTCTAGAAGTTGTTCTTGATAGTGTATGTCCATATTTAAAAAAAAAAAAAAGACAAAAAGAAACCGACAAAATCGAACAAAAATTGAATTGATGAAAAATGACTTAATTTTTTGATTTGCTTTCGATATTTGAAAAATAGATTTAGTTGGTTTAATTTATTTGTAGCGAAAAGTCTGTTTGACCAAAAAATATAAACCTCTAATTAAATTAAATAATTTTGTGTAAAGAGAGATTAAACCTAGTTAATAATAATATCCCTAGATTTGTGATTAACTAGCTCAAATAAAACTAGGCAGTGTTGATAGAAGATTAAATGCAATATGCATTTAATGTTTCAAGATGAGTAATGATGGAAGAATATCAAGTCATAAATAACAATATATGACATTAACGTAAATAAGGAGAATGATTCACCCAATGTTGAATGAGGTGGATGATTCTTCCTTCTGGCAGAAGATTAAATGCAGTATGCATTTAATGTTTCAAGATGAGTAATGATGGAAGAATATCAAGTAATAAATAACAATAGATGACATTAACGTAAATAAGGAGAATGTTTCACCCAATATTGAATGAGGTGGATGACTCTTCCTTCTAGCAGTGATGAATGATAGACAAATACTGGAATATTGGAACTATTCTTTGATCTGGTAGAAAAGTATGGAATAGATAATCGAATCTTATTAGAAAGGTGGTGTTTGTATCTTTTCTCAAGAGAGACATCCGCTTCTCGAAAAGTGTTCTTATGAGAGAACATTACATTTTTCTTCCCCTTATCTCTCTTTCTATTTATATGGGACATACCCCAGTTAACCGTAAAAGTACAAGTACAGAGAATATTCAATGGAATATTCTCTTAAATATCCTATCATAAAAACTAGCCGTTAGCACTGTCCTTGATACTCGACCTCGACCGTTACTGACTACCCGGCTACCAACCCCGATATCTACTAGTCGAGCTTGGCCACCTCGTTTTACATAATATCGCTTCATGCTTAATCTCATTGAAGTATGTGAGCACGTAATTTTTGCCCTGTGAAAAGTACTCCTATAAAATCCATAAAAATAGATTTTCTAATTGTTTTAATTTTTCGTAAAATTTGCTAGGAATTATTGTTTGCATTTAGTTGCATATTTAATATCTTAAAGTCATAAGAAAACACAAAATATCTAAAATCTTCTTTGCATAGCATGTTAGGTCTCTATTTGCATTTTTAGGATTTGATTACGTTTATTAGTTGCATTATTAAACAAAAAAAAATCAAAAATACCACAACCATTTTACATTTTAGCTTTCGGTCTTAAATTAATAATTTTCTCCTATTAGTTTGTATTGTTAGGATAACTAATTAGGTAATTGATAGATAAAGTAGTAAGGTGTTAGTTTTGCAATTTTTAGTTTACTCATTATGATAGTCGAATTAATGGCTAAAAATATTATTTAATCAAAGAATTAGATTCTTAGTCAAAGCTATTTTAAGAAGTACTCGGGTTTCTGATAACCGAATAATAAGAATTAAACTTGTAAATAAGAAATCAATAAGATCACATAAAAGTAAGTATATTTCAATAGTGGTTCGAACGTGTCTATACAAGTAAGATTTTACTCCCTTTTATAGGGAATTTCTTAATATAACGTCTACTCTTCTTAATGATTGAGCATTAATGATTAATAATATCATTAGTGTAACGTTACAATTGGTAATCGTAACTGTTGTGTGAAGATTATGTAACGTTTAGCTCATCGATTGAAGATCTTTCAATCTGCCCTTTATTCTGCCTTGGTTCATTCTGACTGTGTCTCTTCAACTCCTCAATTAGACTGGAACTCCCGCATCTAATTGTCTCGTGTGTATGATATTCCGTTGCTCTTTATCCCGTACTTCTTTCTAAACTTCTGACCAGCTTTCATGTTTCCATTGATCCACATAGATTGCCTTGTCATCAGAAATATTTCACGTGTGAAGTCTATTTTTTACCAATACATATAGTCCCTCCACTTACCATTCATTTATCAATTAAATATTTGGTAACTGGATACTCATTTATGGCGAGAATTTTTGCCGCCGTTTCACTCGTACCATTGCATCCGTCTCTAAATGTATGCGTTGCTTGTCACTTCCATTTAATGCTCGTGCCACGTGACGTTCTCAGATTGATTCTGCAATTCATGAGCGCCTTTTAGGGCTTTTTGCGGCTGCATCAGTTACGAAGTGACAGTTCTAATTACGACTTTCACATCAATGTTTTTTCCATTTTTTGACAGTTTCCTCTGAGTATAAATACACCTTTTCCTGCCTTTGCTTTCACGAAAAACTTCTAACTTTCTTTCATTACTTGTAAATTCCTATTTCACGTAAATATGTCATTCTCAAATCAGGATTCCAAGAAGGTTATCATTGTAGACGAACTATCTCCTTCTTATGCTCCAATCCGGAGTAGGAGAGGTAGAAGACTAAGAAGCTTGAGTTCTACACCTTCTAGGGGTTCTTCTTCTCCTTGCAACAGTATTCCCTTGCCATCTTCTAGGGCTAATGTTTCTTCGTCTTCTTTTAGGGCTAGAGCTTCTAGATCTTCCACTACAACAAATAAGACCTTTAGCGGCAATACAAAATGGCTTTAGCGGCAATAATAATAGCAGTTATATCTTTTACCGGCCATTAGTCTTTTGCCGCTGAAACCGAGGTCGGCAAAACCTTTAGCGGCTTTTCTCACAAAAGCTGGTAAACTGTATTTTTATTTTCGCTAAAAATATTATCTTTAACGGCAATTATAATGGCTATTAAATCCAATCCAAAATGGCTAATTATACTTCTTTAGCGTCCATCATTATAGCCGTTACATTCAAAATAATTTCCACTAAAAAATCGCATCTTTAAGGGTAATTGTTTGTGGCAATTATAACGGCTACTAAATCCAATCCAAATGGCTAATTATACTTCTTTAGCATCTATTTTGTTTAGCCGCTAAATTAAAAATAATTACCACTAAAAGTTCGTGTAACGACCCGACCGGTCATTTTGTGTTTTAGGACCTCGTGTCCCTAAATGAGACTTCCTATAGTTACTTTTACTGATTTATGACTCGCGGGGGCGGATGGTTCGAGGTTTGGAAGAGTTTGGAGTAGTATAGGAACACTTAGTTTCGTAAGGTTGGCCTTAAAGGCCAAGTTTGACTTCAGTCAATATTTTCAGTAAACGACCCCGGAATCGAGATCCGAAGATTCCAGTTGGTTCGGATGATGATTTCGGACTTGGCGTGTGTCCGGAACGGGTTTTGGATGACCTGGGAGCGTTTCAGCGCCGAATAGTGAAGTGAGAATGTCTTTAAGTTCAAATTGAGGTTTGGGACGTGTTTTTGTGTTATTGAGGTCCGAACGTAATTTCGAGACCGAAAATAGTTCCGTTGTGTCATTTATGACTTGCTCGCAAAATTTGGTGTCATTCCGAGTAGTATAGGTATGGTTCGGCATGTTGAAAAGGAACTTAGAAACTTGAAGTTCTTAAGTTTGATCCAATAGGTTTAGAGGTGTGATTTTAGATTTAGTGCTGTTTCGGGTGTTCCGAAGGCTCGATCGAGTCCGTAATATGATTTAGGACTTGTTGGTATATTTGGACGGGGTCTCGGGTGGGCCCAGATGCCATTCAGGCATCGAGCGAGGCAAAAATAGCCTAAAATGACTGCTGGTGCACCACGTCTGGTGCGACCGCAGCTGCGGAGGTCCAGTTGGAGGTGCGAGACCGCTCCTGCAATCCCAGCCTCGCAGGTGCGACTCTTGAGGGAGTTGCCAATTTCTGCAGGTGCAGGCCCTTTTTCGCAAAAGTGGAGCCGCAGGTGCGGACTTCACACCGCAGGTGCGAAACCAAGCCCCCTTACCCTTATCCGCAGGTGCAAGAAATTCCTTGCAGATGCGAGGCCGCAAGTGCGGTCCTCGAGCCGCATGTGCGAAAAAGCTTGTAGGTAGTGCACTTCCTTTTTAACACGGACTTAGCCATTTTTGACCATTTTTCTTCATTCTTGGGCGATTTTGAGGGCATGCAAGAAGGTTATTCGACCTAGCTGCTGAGAGGTAAGTAATTTCTACTATGAATTTAGCTTATTACTTGAATTGTTAGGTAGACTAACACCACAATAAGTAGAAAACATGTGTTAAGTAAAAACCTAGGTTCTTGACAAAAATGGGAGATGACCGAGAAATTTGTTGGGGAATCAAACAAAAACTATATAATATTGATCCTTAGGCCATGGGTGATATTTTCCTTCAATATTTTCGGAATCCGAGCATGTGGGCCCGGGGATGTATTTTGGGATTTTTCAATTTAGGATGAAACAATCATTTAAATGGGGAAATTTCATAAATTTGAGTATAGATTGATTTATTTATGCAATATTTGACTAGTTTCGAGTCCTTGAGCGACGAAGTTGGAGTTTTGGGAGCATTCTCGACCCTGGAGGTAGACTTGACGCGAGATAAGTCTCCTTTCTAACCTTGTAAGAGGTAATTTTCCCCATAGGTGAATTAAATGAGTATGTGTCATTGTTGTGGGGGACTACGTACGTGCGAGGTAACGAGATCCCGTGCGTAGTGACTATTATTGTTATGTCCGGGTAGTTAGGTCCACACCATGCCATGTGAATTTCATTAACTTGAGTTATATGCTTTGTAGCTTCATTGTATGCAACTGTGTTTTTATGGGAAACCAAGAGTTTGATGTTTTAAAGGAATTGTTATTTGAAAATAATTGAAAGAAATATGTTGTGTTTGCATGCGACCGCTTCGCAATTTATATCCTGCGAACGGAGCAATTATTTCCCCTACTCTCATGGGAGCGGGCCGTACGCCACAACGGGTATTGGTAGATGCATCTATGGTTCGCGTCGTTCGACCCTTCGGCAGTGCACAGTTACCCTTATTATATTGGCCCAGGCCGGATGTCCTTATTCCACTATGCGCATGCTATTTGCCTGATATTGTTATGACTGTTGAGTTGTGAATTATCTCGGAAGATCGAACTGAAAACTTGTAAATTGATGTTTCACTTCACATTCGGATTTTATTACGGTTCATTATTTATTTTCTTACTATCCATGCTTACTTGTTGTCTTCTTTTAAATTATCACTTAAATTCTCTGTTTGGACCCTTGTAAGTGTCAAGTGGACCTCTCGTCACTACTTCTTCAAGATTAGGCGGGATACTTACTGGGTACATATTGTTTATGTACTCATGCTACGCTCTGTACTTAATTGTACAGGTTTTGAGGCAGGTGCATCTAGGTTCCAGCTCGGAGCTCGTCCCTGAGTTTTTATTGGTCGAGGCTTCACGGTGAACTGCTCTTCTTGGTGATTTCTAGCAGCACTCTCGAGCTGTTCTTTTTGTCATTCTGTCTATACTTCCTCAGACAGTAGGACAGACTTTCATTCTTTTGATATTATTCTACTAGATGCCTGTAGACTTGTGACACTAGTTCCTGGCACACACATGCTAGTATACTTTATTTTGGGATGTAACGTAAATTATGACTTCATGATTATTTATTTTTGCATAAAATTTGCCTAAGTTATCCGTTACTACTTAAATGTATCAAACTAAGTTAAGCAAGTGTTGAAAAAAAAGTGTTGGTAAACTACCTGAAATCACTAGTAAATAAAGGTTGGCTTGCCTGACGGCGGTGTTGGGTGCCATCGCGACCAGGAGGCCTACTTCAGCAGATGCCTATACCTGAGTGGAAATGGGAGCACATCACTATGGACTTCGTAGTCGGGTTGCCTCGGACTTTGCGTAAGGTTGATGCGATTTGGGTCATTGTGGACAGGTTGACCAAGTCGGCACATTTCATTCCAGTAGCTACCACTTACAATTTTGAGAGGTCGTCCCAGATATACATTTGGGAGATAGTTCGGTTGCACGGTGTTCCTGTGTCCATTATATCAGATCGAGGTCCTCATTTCACCTCGCACTTCTGGAGAGCCGTACAGAGTGAGTTGGGCACCTGGGTAGAGCTCGGCACGACATTTCACCCTCAGACCGACGGGCAGTCGGAGCGGATAGTTCAGATATTTGAGGACATGCTCAGAGCATGTGTGATTGACTTTGGAGGGTAGTGGGACCAGTTCTTACCTTTGGCTGAGTTTGATTATAATAATAGTTATCAGTCCAACATTGAGACGGCTCTATTTGAGGCCTTTTATGGTCAACAATGTCGATCTCCCATCGGGTGATTTGAGCCTAGCGAGGCTAAGCTATATGGTATCGATCTGGTGAAGGATGCTTTGGAGAAGGTGAAGTTGATTCAGGAGAGACTTCACACAACACAGTCCAGACAGAAGAGTTACACGGATCAGAAGGCGCGTGATGTATCATTTATGGAGGGCGAGAAGGTTCTGTTGAAGGTATCGCTGATGAAAGGTATTATGAGATTTAGGAAGAAAGGCAAGTTGAGCACGAGGTTTATAGGCCCATTTGAGGTGTTGAGACGAGTTAGGGAGGTTGCTTATGAGCTTGCTTTACCTCCCAATTTATCAGGGGTTCATCCGGTCTTCCATGTGTCCATGCTCCGGAGGTATCACGCCGATTTCTCTCACGTGGTAGATTTCAGTACCATTCAGCTAGATAAGAGATTGGGTTACGAGGAGGATCCAGTTGCTATCATTGACAGGCAGGATTTCCAGTTGAGGTCCAAGAGGGTTTCCGCCGTAAAGGTCCAGTAGAGGGGCCAACCAGTCGAGGAGGCGACTTGGGAGTCCGAGGAGGACATGCAGAGCAGATATCCACACTTATTCAGCACTCCAGGTATGATTCTAGACCCGTTCGAGGACGAACTTTTGTTTAAGAGGTGGAGAATGTAACGACCCGACCGGTCGTTTTGTGTTTTAGGACCCCCTGCCCCTAAATGAAACTTCCCGTAGTTGCTTTTACTAATTTATGACTCGCAGGGGCGGGAGGTTCGAGGTTTGGAGGAGTTTGGAGTAGTATAGGAACACTTAGTTCCTTAAGGTTGGCCTTAGGCCATGTGTGACTTCAGTCAACATTTTCAGTAAACGACCCCGGAATCGAGATCCGAAGATTCTAGTAGGTTTGGATGATGATTTCGGACTTGGGTGTGTGTTCGGAAGAGGAACAAAGTGTTTATATTCTGGAATTTGTGATACCAAGAAGACAAAATGACATCCCTCACCTAAGGGCCAAGAAGTGCAAGATGCGATACCTACGGTTTGGTTCCTTATTTATATACCACCACCCCATGAACGTGACAGAAAAATTGATGCAAAATTGGGGATGCAATTCATATCCTCAAAGTGGAAGGAAAAGTGGTGAAGCAGCAGAGTCGTGCCACGACTATAAATAAGGCGCTTGTTGGGAGGCAACCCAGCCTGTATATCTTTTCATTAATTTTTATATGTTTTTTTT
>ML374942.1:95530-108096 GCA_005239525.1 Nicotiana knightiana
CTTGAATAGGCGAGTTGTACTTCGGGAGAAGGCTACGAGCAATATTAACCTCGTCAATCAATAAACCTGATTAGAAGATTTAGGTCGAAAACTCAACGTGATTGTTTAACAACCCATAACTCTAGAATATCAATTTACCTTGAATTCATCTTTAAGTTAGTTGTCTCTTTAATCTTTTGATTTACTATTTTAGATTAATTCTAGTTAAATATTTGTTTGAGTTTAGTTTAGTGGATAGTTAATCACAAGTCCCTGTGGGTACGATATCTGGACTTCAAATCCTATATTACTTGTCGACCACGTACACTTGCGTGTGCATGGGGAAATCAACCAACAGTTATCGAGGTCCGCACGGAATTCCAAGATCGGGAATAGTTCCGTTATGTCATTTATGACTTGCTCGCAAAATTTGGTGTCATTCTAAGTAGTATAGGTATGGTTCGGCATGTTGAAAGGGAACTCAGAAACTTGAAGTTCTTAAGTTTGATCCAATAGGTTTTGAGGTGTGATTTTTAGATTTAGCATTGTTTCGGGTGTTCAGAAGGCTCGAGCGAGTCCGTAATATGATTTAGGACTTGTTGGTATATTTGGACGGGGTCTCGGGTGGGACCATATGCCATTCGGGCATCGAGCTATGCGCATGCTATTTGCCTGATATTGTTATGACTGTTGAGTTGTGAATTATCTCGGAAGATCGAACTGAAAACTTGTAAATTGATGTTTCACTTCACATTCGGGTTTTATTACGGTTCATTATTTATTTTCTTACTATCTATGCTTACTTGTTGTCCTCTTTTAAATTATCACTTAAATTCTCTGTTTGGGCCCTTGTAAGTGTCAAGTCGACCTCTCGTCACTACTTCTTCGAGATTAGGCGGGATACTTACTGGGTACATATTGTTTATGTACTCATGCTACGCTCGGTACTTAATTGTACAGGTTTTGAGGCAGGTGCGTCTGAGTTCCAGTCCGGAGCTCGTCCCTGAGTTTTTACTGGTCGAGGCTTCATGGTGAGCTGCTCTTCTTGGCGATTTCCAGCATCACTCTGGAGCTATTCTTTTTTGTCATTCTGTCTATACTTCCTCAGACAGTAGGTCAGACTTTCATTCTTTTGATATTATTCTACTAGATGCCTGTAGACTTGTGACATTAATTCCTGGCACACACATGCTAGTAGACTTTATTTTGGGATGTAATCATAAATTATGACTTCATGATTATTTATTTTTGCATAAAATTTGCCTAAGTTATCCGTTACTACTTAAATGTCTCAAACTAAGTTAAGAAAGTGTTGAAAAAAAATGTGTTGGTAAACTACGTGAAATCACTAGTAAATACGGGTTGACTTGCCTGACTGCGGCATTGGGCGCCACCGCGACCTGGGTTAGGATTTGGTTTGTGGCAGTTCACATATTTAATGGTAATTATTTTGTGGCAATTAAAATGGCCATAATATCCCGTATGAAAACATCTTAGTTTGCCATTTTAGCTTCCATTCTAATGGCTAATATGTTTAACTAAATTGCCGCTAAAAGTCAATATCTTTAACGATAATTGTTTTACATCAATTATAAATAGTTTAGCCACAATTAATAATAGTTACTACATTCATACAGAATATGACTCAAATAATAAAATATATCAATATTAATTTAAAAAATAATGTATCTCATTAATCTTAACAAATAAAAGGAAGTACTAATCAAAAACATTAATATCACAGTAATTTAAAACATAAAAATATGTTGTTTAGACTAAAATAATGTCATTATATAACTAATCTAGACGAATGATGGTCTTCAATTGATTTCCGCAACTTTTTATCATTTTGAAATCTTTCACCCGCTAAATTATCTAACATCAGACAGTATGACCTGAAATTATAAAATAATTGTATCAAAAGATAAAGTATAATGTGAAAAAACATCGTGAACATTCCATCAGTGTTAGCGTAGCGAACTCCCTCGCTTAACATCTATAAGCAAAAGCAACTAAGCTAAAAATATGAACATTTCAATCAAATAGATTAGAACTCAAACTTCAACAACTACCTACTGAAGCTTAGTAAAAACAGTTTGATTCTTCAATCCAATAATCTGCTTAGCAGCATATAGTCAAACCAACACTCAATTCAACCAGAATTCAATCAAGAAGCAAAACCGAAAACAAGAATTAAGCAAATGCTTTGCAAAGTGCAACTTTGAGCTCTATAGTACTTAAATCTCACCTGGGAAATACCAATTAAAATTTGATGCAGAAGAGACATGTTATTTGTTGAGAGTGAAAGTGAAAGTGTACCCAAAGAACTCTACAGAAACATCAGTGGAGTTTCCAAATTTTGCAACTTTTGCAACACTTAATTTACGCTTCTTAAATTGGTTTCCCCAGCTCATTTCTTTTCACTCAGACAATCATGATTGTCGAAAGAATGTGACTACGAAGTTCTTAAACATGGTTCTGTTTTGTGTCTGATGAATTTTGATTTTCACATTACCATCATGATTGAATCTCAGCGAGTATGTCATTCACCTTATTGATACATCAGTACCTTGTTTCCTAACCCCTTTCTCTAAATTCTTGATCATCCTGCAAGAGAATCCATGGGGTTAAGCACAAACCAATACACAGATAAACCAAAAAGTTATCTTTAACAGATAAAATATTCAATATAGTCAACCAATGTGGCGGAGAATTTACAACTCAAATGTAAATGCTTCCATTAGAACACCATACAACTGCAAGAACAAACAAATCCTAAAATGGCGTGCGGAAAAACTTAACATACTATAAGCAAACAAGAATTTGCCACCAAACAGTAGTAAGAACCTATTGAATTCTGTATGATCTTAGATATGTGAATGAGTCATCAACTCCCATTAACAGTATATAAATAACAGAATAAGTACTTCTTTGAGCAACCTTCAACAATCTGTACAAGTCAAATCATGTGGTGCTTCTACCATTCGTGCAAGACAGAGTTGCTTAAAGAGTACTTTGACAAAGTGTATAAACTCCATAACTCCTTATATGGCCTTAAGCAATAAGCATTGGACTTGATTTAGTTGCTTTAGTTCAGTTACTCTTAATTTTGGTTCAGTAGAGAGTAGAGCAAAGGATATTGTTATTATTCCCAGAGGACTTAGTTGCATTTGTGATGTGTCCCTTGCTGTTGATAAATACTACAACTTTGAGATCTATAGTACTTAAACCTCAGTGTAACTATTTTAACTCTTTAAGAACACAGCCATAGGGATCTCTTTAGTTAAAGTCTGTTATCTCTAAAACGAGTGTTGTTCCATCCATAGAGGCAGAAACGAGGTACTCCCCATTGGACGATGCAGCTATAGAGTGAATCGCACCACTGTGTCCACTAAAGTTCCTCACACATTCTCCAGAACGGCTATCCCATATCTGCATTTTCTCATCAACACAACTTGTTGCAACATATGTAGATTGCCCCAGCCACAATAAGGAAGAGGAAAGCCTCATATCCAAATAACAACAGCAACATCCAAACGACAACAGCATCTAAACAACAGCAGCATCTAAACGAGCTGCTTGCACAGCTGATTCAACATTGGCAGATGTATCAAATTGTGCACCTGTTACTGTTGCATTATTTTTGATTGCTTGAGCAGCTGCAGCTGATGCACTATCATCCTTCAATGCACCAGCAGCCTTAGTACTATTGGAAGCTCCTCGATCAGTTGCATGTCCTCCCCTATTAGCAGCAGTAGGTATAATTGCTGCTTGTGTAACCTGTTGATCTGCCAATTCTGGCATAAAAACCTGGGAATTAAGGTATTTGTTTATGAAGTACTTATGTTTCCTTTTCCAAGTTGCTGCATTTACCCATTTTTTTCAAGGAGAGTGCTTGATCTTGATCAGTACTAGTCTTCTACAGTATAGAGCCTCTATGCTCTAGAGAATTTTAATGCTTCTGATGCATATATTTATTTAGGATGAGTATGTCCTTATCATGCCCTTGGCCATTAGAATATATTCCATCCCCTTTAACAACTGATCCTATACTAACAGCAACATCTAAGCTAGCTCTTTTCACAGCTGCTTCAAGAGTATCCAACATCTAACTACAATTATTCAAGTCCAAGGATACTTGCTACCATATTTTTCTTCTACTAGCAGCAGCGAAGAAATATTCTCCATTGCAGACTGCTGTGTATTTACGTCTACTGTTTTCCATTAGAGTACAAGCCAAAGATGGTGTTGTCAAGACCCAAAATACTAACTCAGGTCGTGATGGCGCCCAACACCGGTGTTAGGCAAGCCCACACTTAAATTACTAAGGATTATTCCCATGCTTGGTTAAACATCCCAATATGTGCCAAGTTTCAAAGTTCAAAACATTTATTGAAAAAGATAGCAAGCCATTTTTACCAAAAGCAGTCAAAAAGAGGAATGAGCCAATATATATATATACAGACTCGCAAACCAAAACAACAACTACGTGTGTGCCAGGAACTAGTGTCACAAGTCCTACATGCATACTAACAGAATATACAAAACATAATATATAATCTCACTGTCTGAAAGAAATAGACGGGAAATAAGCAAAAGAAAACTCCATGGTACTGCCGAGGATCGTTAGGAGAAGCAGCTCACTGTGAAGTCGGGTCAAACTAAGATCAGAATCGAGCTCCGGTATGATAACCAGATGCACCAGCCTCAGAGCCTGTACAATTAAGTACAGAAGTGCAGCATGAGTACATAAACAAATATGTACCCAGTGAGTATCCCGCCTAACCTCGAAGAGGTAGTGACGAGAGGTAGAGAGATACTTACTAGGGTCAACATTTCTAGATAACATGATTTAATAGGAACTAGGCAGGCATAACAGTCGTAGAAATCACAAAGATATAAATTATCAAGTATAGTTATATTTACCTTTGCATGTCAAATTTCACTAGCACATAATGTACTAAATTCCCTTATTAACATGAACCAGTTTATACAATTACAACAAATTCCCAGTAAATCATACAACACATAATAGGCCGGAAGCGTACGGCCGAAACGTCGCGAAAATAAATGTGCACTGCCGAGGGTCGAACGGCTCGAACCATAGATGCATCTATTACCCCGCTCGCGAATCGAACATGCGACGCGGTTGACATAATAGTAGGGCTATTCCGCTCACGAATCATACATGTGACGCAGTGCCGCATACATACATAAAATTATCAATTTTTAGGGAATTATCAGAGATTATTCTTTAAGGCAAGAACCTAAGCAATATATCATGGACCACAACTTCCTAATATTCTCATGCCAAATCAAGGATAATAAGCAACTCAAAATACGTTTAGGAATACATGTAAGGCACATATAAGCATGCTCGTGAGTCCTATAACTACCCAACATAACATAGTAGTAGCTACGCACAGACTCTTGTCACTTCGTGCGTGCGTAGCCCCCTATAAATAAGGACATGCAATTATTTATAATCACCTATGGGGACAATTCCCTCTTACAAGGTTAGAAAGGAGACTCACCTCGTGACGAATCTACTCCCCGGACCAAGAACGCACCCGAAACTCCGAACTCTACACCCGAGGACTCGAAACTAGCCAAATGTTATAAAAATTCATAAATTTATGCTCAAAGTATGGAAATCATCCTACTATTAAGTCAAATTCTCCATTCTTGAAGAAATCCTAAAATCCAACCCCGGGCACCCATGCTCGGATTCAAAAATTTTTTGAGGAAAACACTCACCCATAGCCTAAGGATTATTAATACATGATTTTTACTTGATTTCATAGCTAATTGACGGGTAATTTTCTAAATTCTAGAAGACCCTAGGTTACTACCCAAATTCCTAAATTTTCCACTAATTAAGTAGTTAAATCATACTAAGAATGCATGCATTAACCACTTTAAGATAGAATTTACTTACCTTTCAGTGGTTGGGTCGTTGAGCCCTTTTCCCAAGCTTTCAAGGTGTTCTAATGGAGGAAGAAATGAAGAAATAATGAAGAATCCCGTATTTAAGAAACACACTGTCTGACAGTGTTTCCGCACCTGCGGCTCGAGGACCGCACCTGCGGTCTCGCACCTGCGAGCAAAGGCTCGCACCTGCGGAAATGGACGAGGAAGCCTGGGCCCGCACCTGCGGAGGGGAGACCGCACCTGCGGCTCTGCTCCTACAGAACTCTGACCGCACCTGCGAGAAATGGACTGCTCGCTGGGGGTCGCACCTGCGAGGCTAGGACAGCGGGAGCGGTCCCGCACCTGTGACTGGGCAACCGCACCTGCGGATCACACCATATCAGGTGCACCATGAACTATTTCAGCTGGTTTTTGGCTTCGTGTGGTGTCCGGGAGGCACCTGATCCCATCCGAGCCTCCGTCCAAATATACCAACAAGTCCCAAATCATAATACGGACTCGCTCGAGCCTTCAGAACACCCAAAACAATGCTAAAACTCAAAATCACACCTCAAAACCCCTAGAACCAAACTTAGGAACTTTAAGTTTTCTTGACTTCGCTAACAACGCGCCGAACTGACCTGTACCACTCGGAATGACACCAAATTTTGCAGGAAAGTCATAAATGACATAACGGAACTATTCCCGGTCTCGGAATTTCGTTCGGAACTCGATAACACAAAACACGTCCCAAACCACAATAGGAACTTAAGGTACTTCTAATTTCAATATTGGGCGCCAAAACTCTTCCGGGTCATCAGAAACTCATTCTGAACATACGCCTAGGTCCGAAATCATCATATGAAGCTACCAGAATCGTCGAAACTCGATTTTAGGGTCATTTACCCAAAATGTTGTCCGAAGTCAAACTTGGCCTTAAAGGCCAACCTTAAGGAACCAAGTGTTCCTATAACACTCAAAACACTTCCGAATCCCGGACCATATGCCCCCGCAAATCATGAATCATAATAAGCCGCTATGGGAAGTTTCATTTAGGGGAACGGGGTCCGATAACGCAAAACGACCGGTCGGGTCGTTACATTCTCCACATCTTAAACAAACGTTCATCCTCGAACGGGTCTAGAATCATACCTGAAGTGCTGAATAAGTGTGGATATCTTCTCCGCATGTCCTCCCCGGACTCCCAGGTCGCCTCCTCAACTGGTTGGACCTTCCACTGGACCTTTACGGAAGAAACTCTCATGGACCTCAACTGGCGGTCATGTTTATCAATAATAGCAGCTGGCTCCTCCCCGTAGCCCAACCTCTCATCCAACTGAATAGTGCTGACATCAACCACGTGACAGATGTCGGCGTGGTACCTCCGGAGCATGGATACATGAAAAACTGGATGAACTCCTGATAAACTGGGAGGCAAGGCCAGTTCATATACAACCTCCCCAACTCGCCTCAACACCTCGAAGGGACCTATAAACCTCGGGCTTAGCTTGCCCTTCTTCCCAAACCTCAGAATACCCTTCATAGGCGAGACTTTCAACAATACCCTATCTCCATCCATAAATTATACATCACGCGCCCTCTGATATGCATAACTCTTCTGTCTGGATTGTGCTATGCGGAGCGTCTCCTGAATCAACTTCACTTTCTCCAAAGCATCCCTCACCAGGTCGGTGCCATATAACTTATCCTCGTCAGGCTCAAACTACCCGATAGGAGAATGACATCGCCGACCATACAAAGCCTCAAATGGTGCCATCTCAATGCTGGACTGATAACTATTATTGTAAGCAAACTCGGCCAAAGGCAAGAACTGGTCCCACTGACCTCCGAAGTCAATCACACATGCCCTGAGCAGGTCCTCCAATATCTTAACTGTATGCTCCGACTGACCATCAGTCTGAGGGTGAAATGCTGTGCTGAGGTCTATCTGTGTACCCATCTCACTATGCAATGCTCTCCAGAAGTGCGAGGTGAACTAAGGACCTCGATCTGATATAATGGACATCGACACACCATGCAACCAGACTATCTCCCGAATGTAGATCTGGGCCAACCTCTCAGAAGTATAAGTAGTAGCTACTGGAATGAAATGTGCCGATTTGGTCAATCTATCCACAATGACCCAAACTGCGACCATCTTCCGCAAGGTCCGAGGCAAGCCAACCACTAAGTCCATAGGGATACGCTCCCATTTCCACTCAAGAATGGGCATCTGCTGAAGTAGGTCTCCTGGCCTCTGGTGCTCATACTTAACCTGCTGGCAATTAAGACACCTAGCCACATACTCCACATTGTCCTTCTTCATTCGCTTCTACCAGTAATGCTGCTTCAAATCACGATACATCTTCGTAGCACCAGGATGAACAGAATACCGAGAACTGTGTGCCTCCTCTAGAATCCTCTCCCTCAGGCCATCAACCTTAGGAACACATAAGCGGCCCTGAAGTCTCAGAACACCATCCTTGCCAATAATAACCTCCTTGGCCCTACCCTGAACCACTGTCTCTCTTGTAGCTCGGCCAAACATAGATCATCATACTGCCGTGCCTTAATCTCCCCCAATAACGAAGACTGAGCAACCACATGTGCAAGAACTCGACGGGGCTCTGAAAGGTCTAATATCACCAGGCGATTGGCCAAGGACTGAATGTCCAAGGCTAGAGGTCTCTCCTCTGCTGCAATATAAGCCAAGCTACCCATACTCTCCGCCTTCCTGCTCAAAGCATCTGCTACCACATTTGCCTTGCCCGGGTGATAAAGAATGGTGATATCATAATCCTTCAACAACTCAAGCCATCTGCGCTGCCTCAAATTAAGATCCTTCTGCTTGAACAAGTGCTGCAAGCTACGGTGGTCTGTATAAACCTCACAGGACACTCCATACAAGTAGTGCCTCCAAATCTTAAGAGCATGAACAATCGTTGCCAACTCCAAATCGTGCACAGGATAATTCTTCTCATGAACCTTCAACTGACGTGAAGCATAAGCAATAACTCTTCCCTCCTGCATCAATACACACCCCAAGCCAACGCGTGAAGCGTCGCAATATACTGTATACATCCCAGAACTGGAAGGCAATACTAGAAGTGGTGGTGAGGTCAATGTTGTCTTGAACTTCTGAAAGATCTCCTCACACTCGTCAGACCATCGAAACGGGGCATTCTTCTGAGTCAATCTGGTCAACGGGGCTGTAATAGAATAGAACCCCTCCACAAATCGGCGATAATAGCCTGCTAGGCCCAAAAAGCTCCTGATCTCTGTAGCTGAAGTAGGACGCGACCAACTCTTAACTGCCTCGATCTTCTAAGGATTAACCTTGATACCCTCTCAGGATACCACATGCCCCAAGAATGCCACGGAATCCAACCAGAACTCACACTTGGAGAACTTAGCATATAGCTTCTGTTCTCGCAAAGTCTGGAGCACAACTCTCAAATGCTGCTCGTGCTCCCCCAGGCTACGTGAGTAAATCAAAATGTCATCAATGAAGACAATGACAAAGGAATCAATATACGGCCTAAACACCCTATTCATCAAGTCCATGAATGTTGCTGGGGCATTAGTCAAGCCAAAGGACATCACCAGGAACTCATAATGGCCATATCTCGTACGAAAAGCAGTCTTTGGAACATCTAAAGCCCGAATCCTCAACTGATGATACCCCGATATCAAGTCAATCTTTGAAAACACACGAGCACCCTGCAAATGGTCAAACAAATCATCGATGCGCGGCAAAGGATACTTGTTCTTAATGGTAACCTTGTTCAACTGGCGGTAATTAATACACATCTGCATGGACCCATCCTTTTTCTTCACGAATAGAACTGGAGCACCCTATGGCGATACACTCGGCCTGATGAACCCCTTAGCTAACAACTCCTCAAGCTGCTCCTTCAACTCTTTCGGAGCCATACGGTACAGAGGAATAGATATAGGCTGGGTGCCTGGAGCTAAATCAATGCACAAATCAATATCATGATTTGGAGGCATGCCCGGAAGGTCCGAAGGAAATACATCAGAAAACTCTCGAACAACAGGAACTGAATCAATCGTCGCAGACTCGGCGGTGGTGTCCCGCACATAGGTGAGGTAGGCCAGACAACCCTTCTCGACCATGTGTCGAGCCTTCAGGAATGAAATAACCCGGCTGGCTGCACTAGCTGAGGAACCTCTCCACTCTAGCCTAGGCGACTCTGGCATGACTAAAGTAACTGTCTTGGCATGGCAATCTAACACGGCATGATAAGGATATATCCAATCCATGCCTAAAATAATATCGAAATCAACCATGTCGATCAATAAGAGATCTGCTCGAGTCTCGAACCCACAAAACAAAATCACACAGGACTGACAAATCCGGTCTACAACCACAGAATCGCCCACGGGAGTGGATGCATAAATAGGATAACCCAAGGACTCACGAGGGACATCCAGAAAATGAGCAAATACGACCAAAACATAGGAATAAGTGGATCCTAGATCAAATAACACCGATGCCTATCTACCACATATTGTAATAATACCTGTGATCACGGCGTCTGAGGCCACTGCATCTGATCTGGCCGGGATATCATAAAATCTAGTTGGAGCACCGAAAGACTGACCTCTGCTGGAATGAATAGGGGCCGGCAGAGCTCCCCCTGCCTGGCCTCCACCTCTGGGACGACCTCTACCAGTCTGCCCTCCACCTCTGGGTGGACGAACCGCCGGTGCTGAAAGTCTAGGCTGATAGCTCTGCTGAACGATCTTGCCCTGAAGCCTAGGATAAGTCCTCCTCATATGGCCTGGATCCCCACACTCATAATATCTAGCCGGTGGCATGGCCTGCTGCCCTGAAGAAGGACCCTGGACAGCTAGGGGACGGTGAGAACTCTCCAGCATGGCACTGAAGTAAGGACTAGAAGTCTCCTGATGACCAGAATACCCGCCTGAGGAACCCTGAATGGCTGGTGGGCGGTAGGAACTCTCTGGCATGGCGCTAAAATAGGGCCTCACTGGAGCACCACGGGGAGGTGGTGGAGGAGCTGAATATGGAGACCTGCTAGGCTAGCCTCTACCGAACTGACCTCTACCCCTGGCTGGGGAACCTTTGAAATCTCCTGAAAATCTAGCTCACTTATCCTGCTGTCTCTCTGCCCCTCGAACGATAACCCTCAATCCGATGAGCTATCTCGACCACAAGCTGATAGGGAGTCCCCATCTCCACCTCTCGGACCATGTTGGCCCTAATACCTGAGTGCAGCCCAGCCAAAAATCTCCGTACTCTCTCAGCATCAGTAGGAAGTATCATAAGGGCATGACGAGACAACTCAGAAAACCTGGCCTCATAGACTGTCACTGACATCTGTCCCTACTCCAGTTGCTCAAACTGATATCGCAGCTCTTTCCTTTCGGAGGGTGGAATATACCTGTCCAGTAACAGCTGAGTGAACTTCTCCCAAGTGATGGAAGGGGAACCTGCCAGTCTACCCAGGATATAGGATTGCCACTATCTACGGGCCTTGCTCTCAAGCTGAAAAGTAGTGAAGTCCAATCCATGGGACTCCAGTATCCTCATGTTGTGCAGTATGTCCATGCACCTATCAATAAAGTCCTGGGCATCCTCTCCCTTCTCACCCCCGAAGACTGGAGGGTGCAACCAATTCCATCTATCTAATAACTTCTGCGGATCGCCGTCCGCAACTTGCCTGGGCTCAAGTGCTGCTGCTACAGGCTGTGCCCGACCCACGGGTAGTGTACCCGAGGTATGATGTAATGCTGCTGCATGACCTGCAGCCTGGGCGGTAGGAGTCTGGGCCCCCATCCTTCCTGAGATTTGGCCGGATCTACCGGAAATAAACCATCTTGGGACATGGTGTCCATGAACCGCATCATACGGCCCATGATCTCCTGGAATCATGGCGCCGTCATAAAGTCCACTAGAGCAGGACCTGCTGGGGGAACCTCACCCCTCCTCCTCTATAGTAGGGTCCTCTGGTGGTGGTATGACTGGAATAGCTCAGGGACGACCTCGTCCCTACCTCTGGCCAGTGCCCTCCCCCGGCCTCTGCCATGGCCTCGAACAACGTGGGTAGCGGCCCCTCCCGGGTCTAGAATATCGGATGCACGCGTCTTCACCATCTGTGAGAGAATAGAAGAATAAAATTTAGTAATACATTGACTGCATGATAGAATAAAAATAAGGAAAGGTTTTCCTAACACCCTATAGCCTCCCGAAGATAAGTACAAACNTGTAGCCCCCCCCCTAAATAAGGACATGCAATTATTTATAATCACCTATGGGGACAATTCCCTCTTACAAGGTTAGAAAGAAGACTGAACGCGCCCGAAACTCCGAACCTTACACTTGAGGACTCGAAACTAGCCAAATGTTATACAAATTCATCAATTTATGCTCAAAGTATGAAAATCCTCCTACTACTAAGTCAAATTCGCCATTCTTGAAGAAATCCTTAAATCCAACCACGGGCCTGCATGCTCGGATTCAAAAAAGTTTCGAAGGAAACACTCACCCATAGCCTAAGGATCATTAATACATGATTTTACTTGATTTCATAGCTAATTGACGGGTATTTTTCTAAATTCTAAAAGACCCTAGGTTACTACCCAAATTCCTAAATTTTCCACTAATTAAGTAGTTAAATCCTCCTAAGAAT
>ML374942.1:108242-125138 GCA_005239525.1 Nicotiana knightiana
ATGGCTTTCAAGGTGTTCTAATGGAGGAAGAAATGAAGAAATAATGAAGAATCCCGTATTTAAGAAACACATTGTCTGACAGTGTTTCCGCACCTACGGCTCGAGGACCGCACCTGCGGTCTCGCACCTGCGGTCTCGCACCTGCGAGCAAAGGCTCGCACCTGCGGAAATGGATGAGGAAGCCTGGGCCGGCACCTGCGGGTTCGCTCCTGCGTAACCCTGTCCACACCTGCGAGAAATGGACTGCTCACTGGGGGTCGCACCTGTGACTGAGCAGCCGCACCTGCGGATCACACCAGAACAGGTGCACCGACAACTAGTTCAGCTTGTTTTTGGCCTCGTGTGGTGTCTGGGAGGCACCTGGGCCCACCCGAGCCCCCTCCAAACATACCAACATGTCCCAAATCATAATACGGACTCGTTCGAGCCTTCAGAACACCCAAAACAATGCTAAAACTCAAAATCACACATCAAAACCCCTAGAACCAAACTTAGGAACTTTAAGTTTTCTTGACTTCGCTAACAACGCGCTGAACCGACCTATACCACTCGGAATGACACCAAATTTTGTAGGCAAGTCATAAATGACATAGCAGAACTATTCCCCTTCTCAGAATTTCGCTCGGAACTCGATAACACAAAAACACGTCCCAAACCACAATAGGAACTTAAGGGACTTCTAATTTCAATATTGTGCGCCGAAACGCTTCCGGGTCATCAGAAACCCATTCCGAACATACGCCCAGGTCCGAAATCATCATATGAAGCTACCGGAATCGTCGAAACTCAATTCCGGGGTCATTTACCCAAAATGTTGACCGAAGTCAAACTTGGCCTTAAAGGCCAACCTTAAGGAACCAAGTGTTCCTTTAACACTCAAAACACTTCCGAATCCTGGACCACCCGCCCCCGCAAGTCATAAATCACAATAAGCCGCTATGGGAAGTTTCTTTTGGTAGAACAGGGTCCGATAATGCAAAACGAATGGTCGAGTCGTTACAGGTCTATACATTCATGCATGTTCGACATACTAGCTCACCTTCTTTGAACGTGCTTGTAAACCATGACCGTAACATTTTTTGAGCGAAAACGATGTGTTACACCAATTTCTACCGCTGACCTTGGGGCTTCTCTGTTCTCAATATACAGATGGTTTAGTATTCTGACATATCAGATGTTCTTACGGCATCACAATATCAGTAAGAAAAATCTCACGATATGGCTTGTGATTTGGAAAGATATTCTTGGATAGAACACGTCTAGGATAAACAAAACTGGAAAGATTTTCCTAGATTCTAAGATATCTAAAAATAAATTTGAAGAGATGTTTTCACTTGATCCTAAGATGTCTACAAAGTAGAGGTTTCAGCAATAGATGTAGCCTCTTCTCAATACTTACTAGTATCATGGGCACCTAATACAAAAATCCCACATCTGGTGATCCAAAAATACTAACTAATTATTGGCCATTAAAATGCAAAAACTAACTAGTCATGCACAACACAAACTACAAAGTACCAAGCAATTGTAAACGTAGCATTGTTAATTCGATAAATACTATTGTCCAACTAACTTCATAAACAACTCAACAATGTTATTGAACTAAGAAAAAAGAGTGACACAAACACCTATCGATGTGAGAATAATAATGTGATTAGCAGTTACAAACTCTCAGCCCGACATCGAGCATGAACAAGGCAAATTTGTATGTTCATATTTCCTCAAGTTTGGGAAAAGGTTACGAAGTTTCAGATAAATAATATGAAAGTATAAATTTCTAAGATTTGGAACGCAAGAGATGGCTGCCCAGAATTTTGAGCTTGGAAATCTCACGAGGTACTGGACTTTGGAGCCAAAACATAGAACTAAAAACATATCAAAAAAGGTCAATATTTGGTGTCATGTGAAAGCGACATGATTTTATCTTTCGAAACTAAGTTAAATGATCTTTTAAGCTTTTTTTATTTAACCGTGATATTCAAACCAGCTTGAGGGTATTTCGACTATTTCACCAGTTATGTATTTCATTCCGCCCAATCAGCATGCCCATAATTCAGTTATCCCATCGATTATTCGTTACGTTTCACAAAAATAAGTATCGCATATACAACTCTATCTAATAAGGCTTTGGCCAATGTAACATGCGTGTATTTCAAACACTGATTATCTGTTATGTTCCACTAACATAACTATCGCATAACTCTTACTACCAAAGCTTTGGCAAAATATGATCTGTGTGTATCTCGATTATTGCACCTATTACCTATTATCTCTAACCTAAATGGAGCTATTATAATGAATAGTTCATGTAAAAAGACAAAGGCTTGATACAAGATTATTTTCTCTATAAAGAAAAAACTGAAGGCTGTACTTTTTAAATCGCATGAAATAGGATAGAATTTACCTTTCCCTCACACGTACATGATAAGTACTTGTGCTAAAAACTACTAATACTATTTTCTTACCCCAAAGAAATCTGTGGTTTGCATTACAAACTAGCCTAAGTCTTGGTACAAAGTTAGACTAAAGTAGAACAAATAACAGGGAAGATCTGTAACGACCCAAATTTCCAACCTTAGGAATCGTGATGACGCCTAACACCACACTTGCTAGGCAAGCCAATGTTAGAATTCGATTAACTACTTTGCATTTATTATCCATTTAGACATAATAAAATAATCTAAAGTAAACTGAATCCAATGGTTATCGATAAATAATTTTCAAAGATAAAATAATAAACAATTGAATAAAAGGAACCACGAACTAATTATATAAATATATCTAGAACTACCCCAGAGTCTGGTGTCACAATTCACGAACTACTAAAGAATACTATAAATACTGGACTGAAAGAAATAGTGTAACTGTTCTGAATATAATAAAATAGCATTTATGAAAATAGGAGAAGACTCTCGGGATCTGCGAACGCAGGCAAATATACCTCATGTCTCTGAACAAATGAATAGACGCTCTAAAAAAACCTCTATTACTGGCCGGTATCTGGGTCTGCACAAAAGAGTGCAAAGTGTAGTATCAGTACAACCGACCCCATGTACTGAGTAAGTGCCGAGCCTAAACTCGGCGAAGTAGTGACGAGGCTACGGCGGTGTATTAACAACATATAACCTGTGACAATAATATATACAATAACGCAATAAAACAATTCTACACGAACAAGAAAAATATAACTGAAACAATAAATATAATAACTCAATCGCCTATTCCAGGCCTCAACTATCACCAACATCTCACACAAGTTTCCGAATTTCCAATCTTTACTTTAAAATAACCGTATGTGCATGATATGAGAAAAAAACCGTAGAGTAAAATATAAATTTTCAAATCTTTATAATAAAATCGGTAAAACATAATTATACTCCCTTATCACTGTCTTGTTGCGACGTGCAACCCGATCCCACATATCCACCCTTATCACTATCATTTATCCACCCTTATCACAATCAATTTTTTTATTCATAAAAAACTTTCACAGTTCAGGCCAAGCCTGTCACAATACTTTTATTTCAACAATTGCAAACAGAAAACAATATAGCTCGTAAGCTTTAACCAATATCATCCCACAATAAAACCAGTCGGGATATATATAACCACCGTAACACTGTCAACCCAACTCAGTCTTTATGTACCATGATAGAATCAAGAGAACATCCAACATTTTTAACACACTTAAAAAAAATTGGAAATAACCAAATGAAACTAAATACCCACGTGAACCTTAACAATCACGAAACAGTTAAACTGCATTTCTCACAACTTCCTCAATATTATCAAAAATGAAACCAACATTAATATATAAATATATTTCCAAAAATAGGGCCAAACTACCCAACCTTTCTGTACCACAAGGGAACCAAAAATGCAACCAATACTCTTCCAAAATAGCCAAATAATATCTAACAGCAATGTAATAAGGCCTAGTAGTCATAGGAACAATAATGGACATAGAACAATTAAGACAGGAGTCAATTAAATTGGAAACGGGGAAGGGATCATGTTCAACAGACCATTTGGTGGTGCATAGATACTCGTCACCTCACCTATACACCACACACATGCAATTCACATAGCAAATAAGTGGGAAATCCTATTCCCTCAAGTCAAGGTTAGACCAAACACTTACCTCAATTTCCCAGGTTACTCACTGCTCAATTACAACTTTTCCTTTAGAATCTTGTTCTAACTTGCACGAATCAAATCATAATTAACTCAATATCATTAATTAAGGCTAAATGAACTGAATTTATTGAAAATTGCAATTTTTTCCTAAGTTTTCTCAAAAAAAGTAAAAATTCGACCCCGGACCCGCTTGGTCTGAACTCGGGGTTCAGACCAAACTACGTTTACCCATTCACCCACGAACCCAAATATACAATTAGTTTCGAAATCGGACCTCAATTCGAGGTAAAGATTCGATTTTTTTACAAAATTCCCTAATTCTACCCAAACGCTCAATTTTTACCATTAAAATTCTTAGTTTTTGATTTAAAAGTGATGAAAAACAATGAGTAATTGAAAGAGTAAAGTTTAGAATTGATTAACTATGACTTGGGGATGATATTTGGTGAAGAAACTCGTTCCTAGGGTTGTGGGGTTCGAAAATTTGAAGAAGAAAAAGTCTGCCCGTTTTATATATATTTTTTGCCAGCTATTCTGCCTCGTTTCTCATTCCAAACGATCCCGAAACTCGATTTTTATGCCTCCAATGGATTCCTTGTGAAATTCTTATCACGTTAGGCTTTTGAATCACTCACTTTAACCTTATAATGAAGGAGATATGTAGGTTTTAATATTTGCAAATAATGCAGATTTTTAATACGCCATCAGTGGCAAATTCGTAATTAACCTGAAAAATCTGGCAACCTTAGTAAAATGACCATAAAATCCTCATACGATGTCCAAATTCGATGATTATTTTTTATACGGGTCCGTAATTATGATACGGATCTAATAATCCATTCAAAACAGAAATCGGAGCTCATTTGTTTAATATGATATCATTTATGCTTGAAGAAACGACGTCGAAGCATAAGAAAGAACGAGCGCTACACAACCCAAACCTATTTGAAACTCACCCGAGCCCTCGAGGCTCTAAACCAAATATGCATGCAAGTCTAAAATCATCATATGGACTTTCTCGTGCGATCAAATCATGAAAATAACATGTAAAACTATGAATTAAACCTCAAAACTCATTATATTTCTCAAGAACACTTAAAGTTCACTATTTATCAACCGGACGTCCGAATCACGTCAAATAAATTCTGATTCTCACCAAATTTCGCAGGAAAGGCTTAAATTTCATAACAAACCTTTATCGAGCTCCGGAACCATAATACGGGCCCGATACCAACGGTTTCGAACGTTAATTCATTTTATTAATAATTCAGCAAAACAATTTCTTTCAAAAATTGATTTCTAAGGCTTGAGACCTCGGAATTCATTTCCGGGCATACTCCCGAGTCCCATATTTTGCTGCAGACCTCCCGAGATCTTCGGAGGACGGATCAGAGTCTGTTTACTCAAAATATTGACTAAAGTCAACTTTAATCAAATTTTTAACTCTAGAAATTACTATTTCTCATATTTTCATATAAAAGCTTTCCGGTTTCACGCCCGGACTGTGCACGCAAATAGAGGTATTTAAAATTAGTCTTTTTAGGGATATTAATCCTAGAACGGAGTCTAAATTCATAAAATGACCCCTTGGGTCATCACAAGATCTCTCTGTGTATTAGGCCAAAACTACTAACTCCTCTGGTAATTCTTCTAGTAATAACCTAAAGATTGGGAGCTCAACTTCCAGTGTAGTTCTTTCCCTTTGTTCTTGAAACTTTTTCCAGTCATCAAACTTAGTTTGCAAATTCGACTCAACCATCATATATTTATTATCCCATGCTACTCTAGCAAACTATTAAAGGATCTGAAAATCTTTGTCCATGTTACATACATCGTTTCATACAGAACACGAATCCCATGTACAAGAACATTAACCTCAGAAACTATATGAGTTTCTTTCCAAAATAATTGGTTTATAACATAGGATAAATTCAGATATAAGAGATAATTGGCAGAAACAAACTTCCTAAATCAGGATTTTCTACATCCAAATAAGAACAGCCATATAAATCTACTGTAAATTGATTGCAAGCGACTGATTTAACAGGGGAAGAAGAGAAGTTAACAGGGGAAGAAGATGGACAGGCACTACGGCAGGCTGTTGACGCAACAACGAGTTAGGAACTGATTTACTGTAAATCAATCGACCAACATCAATCCAAAATCTACTGTAAATTGATTTCAAGGAGCTGATTTACTGTAAACTACTGTAAATGAATTGGAAGAAGAGAAGTTAACACTGTCGTTGACACACTGTAAGTTGATTTGACCTGATCTACTGTAAATCGATTGTAAATCGAAGAGAAGAGAATTTACCTGGAAGAAGATGGGCACTGTCGTTGACGCACTGTAAATCGCACTGTCGTTGACGCATCAGTGAGTTAGGTTTTGTGGCAGCGAAGTCGAATCAACTGGGGAGGGAAACGATTCAAGCGTTATCATTCTAATGTTTTCTAATTGGGGAAGGAAATAATAAAAGGTATCCAAAAAAGTTGGAGGGAAAGATGTTTCTATTTTTTGTGCGGAGGAAAAGTTAAAATAATAAAAGATTAATTTTAAATAGTAAGTTTTAGTGGCTATAATTTTTTATTGCCGGTAATGGTAAAAGGATATCTTTTATCGGCTAATGGTCATATGCCGCTAATATTTAAGATTATGGAATTTATTAGCGACCATTGCCTTATTGCCGCTAAATAATTTCCGCCAAAGGCCTTTTTTGTAGTAGTGTTCTTCTAAGAGTAAAGAACTTAACGAACCACTTCGTGAGCCAAAAGTTGATGAGATTGTTCCTGCTGAGTTTTCTTTTGTAAAGGATAGTGAGGCCATAAGAAAACAACTTTCTTCTATGACATCTCATGATCGTGCTGATCTTTACCCTACTCAAATCACTGAGGGTTTAGTTTCACTCGTGCATAGAGATTGTTATTGGAAATCTGACTTTCTAGTCTTAGTTCCCAATGAGAATAAGAGAATAACCTCTTACATAACTGGGTATTCTTTTGTGTATACTTACCCCTTTACTTTAGGATTCAAGCCTCCCATCGACCCTGTCATCATAGAATTCTGTAGATTTTTTAATGTGTGCTTGGGACATATCGGTCCTCTTATCTAGAGGGCAGTAGCATGCATGCCTTAGATATTTGGCCACCTTAACTTCAGTTCCTTTTACTTTTCATCATCTCATTCATCTCTATTCTCCTATGTTGTTCCGCCAAGGAGTTTTACTCTTGCGGCTAGGAGTAAAAGAGTTTTGGTTATACCTGATGATGATAAAGATAGAGGGTGGTATGTCCGATATGTTGCTGTCCCTACTAAAGATTTGGTAGGTGAAGAAAATCTCCCCTTCCCCGAGAAGTGGAATTTTGCACGTGAGTAAAATTTAGCTCACTTTCTTCTTTATTATTTTGTTTGATAAATCTTCAGTACCGTGACTATTTTTTTTTGTAGCAACCATGGGAACCGTTGAGGAGATCTCCGGTTTCCGTGGTTGGGTAGAAAAATTATTGTTGATCGCTCTAATGGAAGAACGTTCATGGAAGTACCTCTCGACGAGGTTTTGTTGGAAAGCGAAAACCCATGGTAGTTTTTTTATATTTCCTTTCTTTATCCTTTTAAACTTCTCTAATCCCTTTTATTTGTTAGGGTTTCCCGTTTGTGGTGTCTCTGCTGCTGTATATGCTTCAAAACTTTCTTTGGCCAAGGCCCAAGAAATTATTGTGAACTCCTCTTCATAAAAAAGGAAAGCAAGTGGGTCTCGGACCTTGGAAGATGTGGAAGAGCAGGAGGAAAGTTTGCTGATTCGGAGGTCACGAAGAAGAAAGGTCATGTCTGACGACGAATATGCTCCAGTTACTGATCCACCTTCCGTGCCTGAGTCAGAGTATTCCTCTCCTGAAGATGCAACTCCTTCATTTTCCAATGAATCAATTGAACAATTATTCCACCAAGGCTTTGGCACAGTTTCAGAGGAGGCACTTCTTGCTATTTTTCCTCCATCTTCTCTAGTGGAACTTTCGTCTGTTTCTGCTCCCCTGCCTATTCCATCCGCGGATCCTTCATTTTCCCCTACTTTCATGCCTTCTATTGTCGAAGTAGGATCTTCCAGTAGTTGGGAGATGAAGAAAATTATGGTAGAGGTTCCTGCAGGAGGCAACCTCTTAAAGAAATCAGGCCAGGCGGATGTGTGGTTGAAGCCTCTTATAGGCCCGGTTGAGAAGTCTAAGTTGGAAAGTCATAGCTCCTTAACTTGGATGAATATATTTTACACTCGTCCTTAAAGGTATCCTTTATATCGTTCCCTTTTTTTTATATCCTTTACCGTATCTAACTTCTCTTTTTGTGCAGATCAATCTTATTGGTACAGAATTGATGAAAATGATCGTTCATACGGAGACATTAGTGAATGACTATCATACCGAGGCTGATAACTGGAAGGAGCAATTCGAGAGTTTTCAGCTTGATATGGAGGCAGTAGAGGAGGAGAAGTGTACCTTGGAGCAGCAAATTAGAGTAATTACAGCGGAATTGGCCATCGAGAAGGCTTCATCAAGTCAAGCAGGCAAGGATAAGAACGTCCTGGAGTCTTCCTTTGCGGAGCAGCTTTCCCATGCTACCGAAGAGATAAGAAGCTTGAAGGCTTTGTTGGACCAGAAGGAGGCTTATGCTGGTGAACTTGTGCAATCACTTACTCAGACCCAAGAGGACCTCCGTGAATCTTCAAACAAGATTCAATTTCTTGAAAGATCTCTTGCCCCTTTGTAGGCTTCTTATGATGTTGTCGTGGTTGAAAGAGATGAGCCGAGTGCCGATATTGAACAATGGGAGAAAGATTATGAGGCTCTTGAGGATAAGGCAGTTGTTGATGTGAGTTGGGCTTATTTGAATGCCCGGCTTGAAGCATTGACGTAAATGGGCCAAGAAAATTTTGACTTAGAAGCTGAAATTGCCAAAACCAAGGAGATGATTTAAAAGTCTCGGCAAATTCAAAAATTTTCATCGCCTGGAGTTGAATTTCCAATGGGTGATGAGATCGTGCCTGATGAAGCTGCTTCCCAAGCCTCGCCATCTCCAGCCGCTCCTCCTGCTGATGAAGATAATCCCCCCAGTGTCTAGTGAAAGTGTTTAGCAACCCCTTTTTTTTTTTTCCTTTGGAACAATTGGTGGTTATCCCCAGTCCCATTTGGGGGTGAAGTTTTGTTTAGTAAGTCCCCAATGACAACTTAGGGGCAACTTTGTATAAACAAATTTGGTTTAAACTAAGTTAATACGTAGTTTTTACCATTATATAATATTAATATTTATATTTCTTAGCATGACTTGTGTTTTTTCGAGTTTTCATTTTACTCTTAAGTGTTTGCATGCTTTACATTCAGGTTTTTGTTTTACCCCTTGGTATTTAATTTTTCATTAAAAATGCTTCAGTATTTCATGTCTTTTTGAAATAAGCACGATTTATAAAAGAGGGCCCTTTTATGAACGACATTTAATGAAGAAGATGTCTCAACTTCATAATGGTGTAAACATACAAAAGAGAGATAGGAATTCACATGTTTTTTCCGGATAATGTTTGCAGAAAGTCTTTATATTATTCGAGCTTTCATAACATTTTACATGTGTTTGAGCATTGTGTATGACTCTTTCGTAATTGTTTTATTTTACAACAGGTTTTGAATAAACACGGGGGTATGAATTTCTACCCGTAACTAAATTCTTCCTTTAACCTAAACATTCGTTTACATTCACGAGTATGTTCTTTGTAGGTTTCTGAATCAGGCTTGTTGGGAAAAATTGATCTTCAAGCTTGATCTTTGACTCTTTTGATAGTCTTCTTTGCCTCTTCCATACTGTATAGTCTCCCAAGTGTTTGAGCTTTGAAGAATGAAATCTCGAGCACTTGACTATTCCTTTCTTGTGGTCCTTTTCCTGAAAAGGAAAAACATACGGGACTCGAAGATATATAGTTTAGATGATGACTGCTTAACCCTTTGAGACGCCCGTCTAATATCATCATCTGGTTATGGGTTAGCTTTTTGCTCTATCATCTAAAATGTTTGGTATGATTATAACTATTTAAATAAAATTGAACGTAATGATACCTGACCGTGGATATTCCTTTTCCTTAGAAGTAATATTTTTTCAAGTGAACAACATTCCAACTTGTTGGTAAAATTATTCCATCCAAGGTTTCTAGCTCATAAGCACCTTTTCCAGCAATACCACGCACTTTGTAGGGTCCTTCCCAATTTGGATTTAATTTTCCTGCTCTAGCCTCCTTTGTTGATTGAAAAACTTTCTTAAGGACAAAGTCCACAATTTTGAAATATATAAGGTGAGATTTTTTGTTGTAATGTCGCTCCATGAATTGATTTTGAGCTGCCATGCGTATTAAAGCAGCTTCTCACCTTTGCTCGAGTAAATCCAGATTTGTTCTCAACTTGTCATTATTTGTTTCTTCTGTTGCTGTTGTGAATCCCATGCTCGGTTCACCAATTTCCACTGGTATTAGAGCTTCTGAGCCGTAAACAAGCGCGAATGGGATTTCTCCCATGGTTGTCTTTGGAGTAGTTCTATAAGCCCATAATACTGCCGATAGTTCTTCAGGCCAATTTCCCTTAGCTTTTTTCAATCGTTTCTTCAGATTATTAACAATGATTTTATTTTTTGATTCAACTTGCCCGTTTGCCACAGGATGATATGGTGAAGAAGTGATTCGTTTGATATGCCAGCTTTGGAAGAATTCTGTGATTTGTGAGCCTATGAATTGTGGGTAATTGTCACATATAATTTGTTTTGGTACACCAAAATGGCATATGATGTTTCGCCATATGAAGCTTTTCACTTCTTTTTCTCGCACCTGTTTAAAAGCATCTGCCTCCACCCATTTTGAGAAATAATCTGTTAATACAAGTAAAATCGTACCTTTCCTCTGGTTGGGGGTAGAGGTCCTACTATATCTATTGCCCATTTCATAAATGGCCAAGGTGATACAACCGGGTGTAGTAATTCTGCGGGTCGATGCATATTGTTAGCATATCGCTGACATTTATCGCCTTTAGCTACGAAATCTTCAGCGTCTTCTTCCATCTTAGGCCAATAGTACCCTACTTTGATTAGGGTTTTGACTAAGGACCTTGCACCTGTGTGGTTCCTACAATATCCTTTGTGTACTTCTTTCATCACGTACTCAGTTTAGTTTGGTCCAAGTCACCTTGCTAGGGGACCTCTAAACATTTTGTGATATAGGGTGTCACGAACTAGGCAGTACCGTCCAACTTTTTGGCAAAGAGCTTGAGCTTCTTTCTTATCTTCAGGCACGGTACCATTCTGCAAAAACTTTACAATTTCGTTTCTCCAATCGCAGGTTAGATTATTAAATGTTACCTCATTCTTGTCCTGGTCAATTGCTGAATGAAATAAGTATATCACAATAGCATTGTCTTTATTCGTTACATGGGTAACTGCTGCAAGATTAGCTAACGCATCCACTTCTGCATTTTCCTCTCTAGGTACTTGCATAATCTTCCATGACTGGAATTGCCTCACCAGGTCCGTTCCTTTTCCAGATACTTTTGCATTCGAGTCTGTCTAGCAGTATAAGTCCTCTGCATCTGGTTCACCACTAGCTGAGAGTCACTTTTGATCATGATCTGCTCAATTGAGAGTTCTCGTGCTAATTCGAGTCCTGCAATGACAGCTTCGTACTCTTCTTCATTGTTAGTGATGGCATAACATTTAATAGCTTGCCTTATCTTTTCACCCAAAGGTGGTATCAAAACAATTCCCAACCCCGCTCCTTTAATATTAGAAGAGCTGTCGGTGAATAGAGTCCATATTCCTAGATTAGCCCCGGTAAAGATTTGTAATTCTTTTTCTACTTCAGGAATTATGCTAGTGTTAAAATCTGTGAAAAAATTGGCTAAAACCTGAGACTTTATTACAGTCCTACGTTGATAGACTATGTCATATTCGCTTAGTTCTATTGCCCATTTAGCTAGTCTACCTGTTAATTCTTGCTTATGCAAAATCTTTCTCAAAGGATACGAAGTTACAACATTAATTGGGTGACACTAAAAGTATGGTCTTAACTTTCTAGCTGCCATGATTAGAGCCAAGACTAATTTTTCTAGATGAGGATATCTAGTTTCAGCATCTAGTAAGGACTTACTTACATAATAGATAGGAGATTTCTTACCTTTGTCCTCCCTTACCAGGACTGCACTTACGGCTATTTCTGCAACAACAAGATAAATGTATAACCTTTCCCCTTCCTTTGGTTTAGACAGCAGTGAGAGATTTGATAGAGAAGACTTCAAGCCTTTAAGAGCTTGTTGACATTCTTCAGTCCATTCGAACTGATTCTGCTTCTTTAGTACTGAGAAGAATTTAAAACTCTTCTCTGAAGATCTGGAGATGAATCTTCCTAAAGCTGCAATCCTACCTGTTAATATTTGCACTTATTTTTTGCTCATGAGTATATTAGGTATTTCTTCAATAACTTTAATTTGATCAGGATTTACCTCAATGCCTCTGTTTGATACGAGAAAACCCAAAAATTTACCTGATTCGATGCCAAAGGCGCATTTTTATTTATTTTATTTCATGTTATACCTGCGGAGGATATCGAAAGTAGTTGAGATATGTTTGAAATGATCTTCTGCCTGCGTTGACTTTACCAACATGTCATAAATGTACACATCCATTGTTTTCCCCAGATGTTCCTGGAACATCTTGGTCACTAGCCTTTGATACGTGGCTCCAACACTTTTCAAGCCAAAAGACATGACTTTGTAACAATAAGTCCCTCTCTTCATCGATCACTTGATTCTTGAACGCTCTCTTCTTTCTTTTATTTTGCTTGACAGGTACGAATGATGGATCTTCATTTAGTTTATGAGTCATCACTTCTGGGGGTATACCTGTCATATCTGAATGGGACCAAGAAAAACTATCTGCTTTAACTTTTAAATATTCAATTAACTTACCTCTTCTGGTCGGGCTTAACCTTGCTCCTATGTGGATTTTTTGCTCAGGCTTAAGCTCGAAAAGTGGAACAGCTTCGAGCTCCTCAGTCATTGTCTTGATATTTTCATTCTCTTATGGTTCTTGAATAACATCAGGTATGGAATCCATGCCCGTATGTCTTGATGCGACATCTATAGTGATTTGATTCACCGTGTCTTTATCGTTTTCTTCCTTGTCTGTTCGAGTTGCTCCCTCGTCTTTTGATTCTTCCGCTATTTCTTTTTTTGTTGGAATGCATCACTGATTTGATGTTTCTTGAAGTCTGCTGATCACTCGAATCTGCTGGATTCCCTATTTGGAAGGGATTTTGATTACCTGATGCAGAGTAGATGGTACTGCATCCATGTCATGTATCCATGGTCTCCCCATGATTACATTATAAGACATATATGTATCTATAACTTGAAACTTCGTTTCCTTGAACGATGACTTCTGCATAGGTATTAAGCTCAATTTCTCTTTTTGTTCTGATAGTAAAGTTGTCGAATCCGGACAAGGAACGTGATTTTGGAATTACACGGTCCCCCATTAACATCTCTTCCACAACCCTCAGCAAAATGATATTGACCGAGCTACCTGGATCAATCAGTACTCTTTTCATGTTAGTGTCATATATAATTAGAGATATTACCAGTGCGTCGTTATGTGGAAGCAGTAATCCATCAGCATCTGAGTCGTCGAATGAGATGCTGTTAGCCTCCAAAGTCTCACGAGTCCGTTTCCCGTGGGTCATTGTGAACTTGGTCATCCTTCTTGTTGAAGTATAAGTTACGCCATTTACCTCCTCTCCTCCATTTATCACATTTACAGTTCTCTTTGGAGATGGTAGTTTTGGGGTCTCCTGCCTATTCTTCATATATGCCTGTTTACTTTTTTCACTAAACAATTCTGTTAGATAACCTTCTTTTAATAAGTGTTCTACCTCACCTTGTAATAACCTGCAGTCTGATGTTTTGTGCCCATGATCATTGTGAAATTCACACCAGAAGTTTGGGTTCCTTCTGTTTGGATTTGATCTCATTTCTTTGGGCCATCGAACTTTATCACCTATATTTCTTAATACTGTAATTAATTCGGAAGTACTTACATTGAAATTGTAATCTCCAATTCTTGTATTACCTCTAATTCGCTCATCTTGATCCTTTCTGGATATTGATGATGATGAGCTCGAATCTCTATTTGACAGCTTGTGATCAGACCGTGGGTTTTTAGATTTGGAACGATCCTCTAATCCCGAAGGTCCCATGTACGGATCGTTCCTATTTTTTCCAGTTCTCCTTTCTGATTCGGAGCGTCTAGAACTCATCATGCCTTCTGCTTTTGATTGTCAAATAGTATCTTCTACAATTCATAATTTGGTGTTGTACCTATTATAAACATCATTCCATGTCGTAGCTGGGAACTCTCTGAAGATTTATTTGAGTCTCCTCGTGGCTTTAGATCTTTTATCGTTCAAATTACTTGCAAAAACCATAGCTGCTCAATTGTCAGGTACTCTTGGTAGAAGCATCCTTTCATGTTGAAACCTGTCTATGAATTCACGAAGCAACTCCGTATCTCCCTGTTTTATTTTGAATATGTCTTCTATACTCTCTTTTTCACTTTTTGCGCACCGGAATGTGCTTTTATGAAAAAATCTGCAAGCTCAGCAAGAGAGAATACCATGTTAATGCTCCTTTGGTGAGTGTCTCTCCAAACTTTTTGACCAACACAGATTCAATTTCTTTCTTAGTCAGGTCATTGCCTTTTACTCCTGTGGTGAAAGCAGCAACATGATCACGTAGATCAGTTGCCCCATCGTACTTTGGTATGTCAGGCATTTTAAATTTCTTGGGAATCGGCAAAGGTGCTGCACTTGGCTTCCAGGGTTGTTGAGAGTATTTATCAATATCAATACCCTTGATGACATGTGTTACTCCAGGAATTTGCTTGATGCGATCATTTTGTTCCTTCACCTTTTTCTTGCAAGGTTAGTATTAAAGATTGTAAATATAAATTATTAGACATACCTGGTCTTCCTTCAAGTGATTCATTTAGAGTGCCTCTACTTCCTGAATTTGCTAGTCCAGATTGTGGATTTTCTACAGTCGCGATGTTGTTGGAGGAGGCGTAGGTGACACAGTTGGTATCCCCCTCATGAATCTTGAAGAGCTTCACTCACATATTCACCAACCATCTGCTTCACAGGGTCTTGTTCTCATGTTTGCTCGTTTCCAATTTGATCATTGTTGTGAGTTGTAGATCTTTCTGGAGAGTTGTCCCTTGAACCTCGTGGGGATCCCTGAGGCGATGGAACTGGGGTTCCAGTTGTTTGTTGGTTGTTTTCATTGGTATTCGACATGATTCGATAAAGGTTATTCGAGAAAAAACAAAGACTATCAGGTTTCCGATAACGAAACTAATTTGTTTAACCAAAGAATTAGATTCTTAGTCAAAGCTATTTTAAGAAGTACTCCGGCTTCTGATAACCGAATAATAAGAACTAGACTTGTAAATAAGAAAGCAATAAGATCACGTAAAAGTAATTATATTTTAGTAGTGGTTCGAACATGTCTATACAAGTGAGATTTACTCTCTTTTATTGGGAATTTCTTAATATAACGTTTACTCTTCTTAATGATTGAGCATTAATGATTAATAATATCATTAATTTTCACGACCCGAATTTCCCTCCGTTGGGTATCGTGACTAGGTGAGCCTAACATTTACACTGAACAACAACAATAATAAAGGAATTTTAAAAATTTCGAAATAGAATTCTTGACAGAGTTTACAATTTTTCAAAACGCGATAAATACAAGTCATAAGCTCTACAAAATCTTTCTATCAAATCTATGTACAATAGTCTAGGAATAAGTAAGTACAATAGAATAGAAATAAAGAAGGAAGGTGACTCCGAAGCCTGCGAATGCATCGGCAGGTTACCTTGAGTCTCTTGAGCAACGATCTGCGTAGCTACCAACAACAATAACCTGAAGCTGCACACAAAAATGTGCAGAAGTGTAGTATGAACACACCACAGCGGTGCCTAGTAAGTATCAAGACTAACCTCGGTGAAGTAGTGACGAGGACTAGTCAAGACACCACCTGTCTAATAAGTAAAAAGGCATAGATGTATAAATGACCGAACCAAAATATCTATCTAAAGATTTCTCAATGAAATTAACGATACGATCGAATAATACGGAAGAAAATTAAATAATCACGATCAACGGAGAACATAATAGAAATACGCAAAGAGAATGGAAAGGATGCAATCCAAAGGGCAGGAATTACAACCCAACAAATACACAAGCAACTCAGCACTGCATCAATTTATTCACGTCAGGCCTTAGCCAACAATTCAATAACACTGATCAAACCTTCAAGTGAAAACCTTTAAATCGCGAGTTTATTTTGAAGGCTTTAAATATAGAATCATTTCGAAGTAGATAAATTTCTTCTTTGAATTATACTTTCTCTGAATGTATATTTATATATTTTTATAAATATAAATCTTAACAACATATTCTCTTCAAAAATACGTGGTGTTCAAATATACTTTTCCAAAAACTACTCTTTTAAATATCATCAAAATACGTGATGTTCAAAATATATTTTCCCAAGTACTGCACTTTCAAATATCATCAAAATATGTGATGTTCAAAATATATTTTCCCAAGTACTGCTCTTTCAAATATCATCAAAATACGTGATGTTGAAATATATTTTCCCAAGTACTGCTCTTTCAAATATCAT
>ML374948.1:0-27801 GCA_005239525.1 Nicotiana knightiana
AGATATTGGGTCCATCAAAGAAGGGGATCAAGTTCCATAGAAATTATCTAAGCATAAGAACACTCGCTTCCCCACGGGATCTCTCGTTAGGGAAAACCCGCATGTGAAATAGATCGATATAGTGTGTGAATCCTCCAAATCTGAGTCCTTCATCTAGAGAGGCGCAACAGATATCATTCTCTAAGAAATTGGGAACGTTCTGGTAGTACCCATATTGACGACCAAATTGATGCGGTCTATATGGCTCGATGATGAATGAGTTATCATACCTCAAAGAAGGGTAATAAAAACGTAAGCTCATGAAGTAATTTGACTCCAACTCTTGAGGGTCATTGTTATCCACATAATAATANTTGTTCCTTGGCTAATGTAAGAAGCGTGTTCGTCTTAAGGAACCAAGCGTCAAAAAATGCTTGCAAAATGTTCGAGTTACGTTCATAAGTAAAATATTAGGCATAGAAAAAATCATAAATCTTTGTTTTACTTAGGATTTGTTGGCTTCCACCAAGTACATCTTCAGCACATTCCCAATATCCTGGAATATGAAGATACTCGTGTTACAACCCATATTCACGTACTTTGGTTCATGCCATAAGTTATTCGATGTAAATCTGAGAAGAGATTATCTTTGAGACAATAACAAGTTAATCTTGTTTGTCTTAAATGATACAAGAGTGTTTAAGGGTGATTAAGAAGTATTAGAAGTTAAATGAATTAAGGATGTTGTAACCCGTATTTTTGTGTAAACCTAGGGGTGCTTAATATTATCAAGAGTTCGTGTTTTAAGGTATTTGAATCATATAATATCTGTATCATAAATATTGAAGTTAAACGAGTTATGAAACAAAGTCGACAAAAGTTGTCGCAACTTATGTTCATAATTTTATTTAAACTTTAGGTCAAATGTTACTAAGATTTTCTACCAATTTACTTGGAATTACGGGGTTATCTACCCACCAAATTGAAGATCTATGAGTCTAGTTTTTAACTCATTATACCATTTATCAATACAACATTGAAGTAGAGAGATATATATATTGTTGCGAGACTGCACAGGAAGTTGGGTGACAAGTAGTTGTCTCACCTAGTTGGTTAAATGAGAGCCCAAAAAGAGGAAATTTTGGGTCGGCCAAAGATCCCATTTAAAGGCTTATATCCTGAAATATAACCCTCATTATATATCACAAATAACCAGACCTAAACCCCTACAAACTTCCTCCAAAAAATTATCTACAAACACTAATTAATTTTCTCTCTTTCAAGTTCTAATTGAGTGTAAAACCTAGAGTTTGAAGAACCAAGATAAAGTATGAGTTATCCAACAAGTAAGGTAAGTTTACTGATCTATTTCATCCATTTTGTATTCTGTAAATTCATGGTAATTCGTTCTATATTTGTAAGAACTCATGGGACAATGATCAGAAGCCGTGAGTTCGAGTTCTTCACTTATAGCGGACTGTTCTGTGGACTGTTTTGTGTTGCTGTTGGCTTCGTGTTTTACTGCTGTTTTGTGGATTTTTATAGGAAGAAGGGTGTGGATAAACACCATATATATGTAGGGTGGTGAGCTGGTCGTTCGTCCTAACATTTCAGGGTCGTTTGACACTACTACGGTGGTCGTTTTGTGTATGAAGAGATTGCAGTGTGTTGGGCTGTTTGGTGATTGTTTTGACTTTTATGAAGTCATATATATAGGGGAGGTGTTTTCCATTTCATCGTAAAATAAGTTACGGTCGATACATAATAGTTACGATGCATAAACGATAACGATAGTGTCGTTTCTCTTATTGTAGATTAAGAAGTCATGACATTTGCATAGTTTGAGGTTGGGAAGTATATATATAAGGTATGTTAGGCTATCCTTTTCCTTCTTTTGAACGAATATGATTATACATAATGCAATCAACGAGCTTCCAAATATAGTCTACTATTAGAAGCTAGCAGTACTTACATTGTTTCCCTTCTTATGGAAATATAGATGTTAAGGTTTCTTCTCTTATTCTTATGTTATCAATGTTGTTGGTACTTCTTGATTCTTATAATATTCTTGATGAAAAGTTAGTCCTAATAACGTGTACGGAGAACGACCTTACGTCACTCTAAAAGGTACAAAATATACATCGCAGTGGAGCCGGATCGTGGGATATAGAGGTAGTTGTTCAGCGTTCGTAGCATCTCTGTTTTCCCTTCCTGTTGTATTAGTTTTGATTCGGAGTTTTGTATTATAATAGCTTATTTTGGATTATTTCACTAGATGCTCACGACATGTTGGCTCCGAGTTTTGGGGATGGCAGTATTGTATAAAGTTTTCCTATTATTAAGAAGTTTTTTGTATATTGTTATGAATTGCTTGAAACTTAAATGGGATTTTCAAAAGAAATTGTGAACACGTGGTAGTCGGCTAGCCTAGTTCCACGATAGGCGCCATCACGGCTGGTTAGGATTTGGGGTCGTGACAGTTTGGTATCAGAGCCCTAGGTTACATAGGACTCAACAATCATGAGCAAGTTTAGGAGAGTCTTGCGGATCGGTACGGAGACGTCTGTACTTAACTTCGAGAGGCTGCCGAACTTTTGGGAAACATTCTATCTTTCTTGAACTCTTTCGTGTTGATCTATTGATTCTCAAAAATTTGAACTTACGTTGTTTCATTCTCTCACAAATGGTGAGGACATACCAATCAGGTGACCAGTCACCGCCTAGACCACTGAGGGGTCAAGGTCGCGGTCGAGGCCATAGTAGAGATAGGGGGCTGGCCCGCGCAGCAGCCGGAGCAGTACCTCCGGATCCCCCTATCGATCATGATCAGGTTCCCGCCGATGGTGTCCCTACGGGACAGGCTCAGGCACCAGCAGTGCCTATGGTTATTTCGGGTCTTTAGGGGAGCCTATCTAAGATATTGTCAGTATGCACTGGTTTGGCGCAGGTCATTGCCATGTCTTCTTCTGCCACCACAGCTCAGGCCGGGGGAGGCAATCAGACTCCAGCTGCCCGAGCACCTGAGCAGGCTGCACAGGGTATTCAGGCACCGGGAGCAGCCCCAGCTCAGCCAACTGCTCCAGTTCAGGATTATGTGGTCCCTGCTATGCCTGAGGACGAGCAGCGCAAGTTGGAGAGATTCAGCAGACTTCAGCCTCCGACTTTCAGCGGTACAGAGGGCGAGGATGCTCAGGGATTTCTAGATAGGTGCNCAGCTCAGCCAACTGCTCCAGTTCAGGATTATGTGGTCCCTGCTATGCCTGAGGACGAGCAGCGCAAGTTGGAGAGATTCAGCAGACTTCAGCCTCCGACTTTCAGCGGTATAGAGGGCGAGGATGCTCAGGTATTTCTAGATAGGTGCTAGAGGATACTGCACATCGCGTGTATTCTGGAGACCAGTGGGGTCTCATTTGTTACATTTTAGTTTGTAGGTGCTGCCTTTACCTGGTGGGAGTCATTCGAGAGGCATAGACCGGTTGGTTCAGTACCTCTTACATGGAGGCAGTTCTTCACGATCTTTTTGGAGAAGTATGTTCCTCAGTCTCGCAGAGAGGAGCAGCGTAGGCAGTTTGAGCAGCTGCGCCAGGGAGAGTTATCAGTCACTCAGTACGAGATGAGATTTTCCGAGTTGGTTAGGCATACTTCTAGGATTATCCCTACTGATAGGGAGAGGATAAGGAGGTTTGTAGATGGTCTTTCTTATCAGCTTCAGTTGTTTATGACTCGGGAGAGTGTACATGTGCTTCATTCGAGCAGGTTGTTGACATAGCTCGAGATATTGAGTATGTTCGCCGCCAGGAGCGGGAGGAGAGGGAGGACAAGAGGCCTCGTGGTTAGGGCAGTTCCGGTGGTGCTCCCTTCAGGGGACAGTTTCAGCAGGGTAGGGGACGTTTATTCAAGCCTCCTCAGTTAGGCCGCCCCGCATATAGTGGTGGATCTTCGGGGTAGGGTCCCCGTGGTTCTCAGTCAGGCCGTACTTCATTTGGTGCCCTCCCAGCTCATAGTGTAGCTCGAGTACCTCCAGTTCAGGGTTCATCTATACAGGAGTCTTCCAGTGGCCGTACAGGTGCTAGGGGTTTCTATCAGTCCCCGCCTCCAGCTCCAGGTAGTTGTTTTAAGTGTGGAGAGTTCAGGCACGGGTGGAGACTGTGTCCCCGCCGACCCGAAGGATCTTCCCAGTAGAGGGGCCAACCCTCGACTTCAGCTCCGATCACTTCACCACCCGCCAAGGTAGCTAGGGGTGGTGGTCAGTTAGTCAGAGGCTGCCCTAGACGGGCAGGTTGAGAAGGGGGAGGTCAGGCTCGTATGTATGCATTTCTAGCCTGGCCGGATGCAATGGCCTCTGATGTCGCGATTGCAGGTATTGTTTCAGTATGTTGCCGTGATGCCTTGGCTTTATTTGACCCTGGTTCCATATATTCCTATGTTTCTTCATATTTTGCTGGTTTTCTAGGCATCCCCCGTGAGTCTCTAGTCACCTCTATTCATGTGTCGTCTCCGATGGGCAATATTGTTGTTGTGGACCGTGTGTATTGATCGTGCACCATATCTATTGGGGGTCTGGAGACCCGAGTGGGCCTACTGTTACTCAGCATGGTCGATTTTGACGTGATTTTGGGCATGGATTGGTTATCCCCGTGCCATGTTGTTCTTGATTTTCACGCTAAGACCGTGACCTTAGCTATGCTGGGTTGTCTGAGGGTTGAGTGGATAGGTTCTTCCGAGTATATGCCTAGCAGGGTGATTTCTTACCTGAAGGCTCGGCGCATGGTTGAAAAGGGGTGTTTATCTTATTTGGCCTTTGTGAAGGATGTTGGTGGTGAGACTCCCACTATTGATTCAGTTCCCGTGGTCCGTGATTTTCCGGAGGTGTTTCCTGCAGACCTTCCAGGCATGTCACCTGATAGGGATATTGATTTTGGTATTGACTTGGTGCCAGGCACTCAGCCTATTTCTACTCCACCATATCGTATAGCACTAGTAGAGCTAAAGGAATTGAAGGAGCATCTTCAGGAAATCTTGGATAAGGGGTTCATTCGGCCCAGTGTGTCACCTTGGGGTGCACCAGTGTTGTTCGTGAAGAAGACGGATGGGTCCATGCGTATGTGTATTGACTATCGGCCGTTTAATAGGGTTACGGTTAAAAACCGGTATCCCTTGCCCCGCATTGATGATTTATTTGACCAGCTTCAGGGAGCCAGAGTGTTTTCCAAGATTGATTTGAGATCAGGGTATCATCATTTGAGGATTCGGGATTCTATTATTCCGAGGACTGCTTTCAGGACCAGATATAGTTATTATTAGTTATTGGTTATGTTATTTGGACTGAACAATGCCCCAGTTTCTTTCATGCAATTGATGAACGACGTGTTTCAGCCTTATCTTGATTCCTTCGTCATTGTGTTCATTGATGACATCCTGGTTTATTCCTGTAGCCAGGAAGAGCATGCTCAGCATTAGAGAGTTGTGTTACAGAGATTGAGGGAGGAGAAACTTTATGCGAAATTCTCCAAGTTTGAGTTTTGGCTGGGATCGGTAGCTTTCTTGGGGAACGTGGTGTCTAGTGAGGGGATTCAGGTTGATCCAAAGAAGATAGAGGCAGTGTAGAGTTGGCCCAGACCTTCCTCCACTACAAAGATTAGGATTTTCCTTGGTTTGGCGGGATATTACCGTCGCTTTGTGGAGGGATTCTCTTCGATTGCTTCTCCTTTGACCAGATTGACCCAGAAGGGTGCTCTATTCAGATTGTTTGATGAGTGTGAGGAGAGCTTTCAGAAGCTAAAGTCAGCATTGACTACAGCTCCAGTACTGGTTTTGATTGCTGGTTCAGGTTCTTACACAGTTTATTGTGATGCTTCTAGAGTTGGATTGGGAAAGATATTGATGCAGGACACTAGGGTGATTTCCTACACGTCCAAGCAGTTGAAGGTGCATGAGAAGAATTATCTAGTGCACGATCTTGAGTTGGCTGCCATTGTTCATGCTTTTAAGATTTGGCAACATTATTTGTGTGGAGTGCAGTGTGAGATTTTGCGTCAGAGGAGATGGTTAGATCTTCTCAAGGATTATGACCTCACTATCTTATATCATCCGGGGAAGGCCAATGTAGTGGCCGATGCCTTGAGTCGCATGGCAGAGAGTTTNAGGGTCAAGAGGATGCAAGGACATATTTGCATGCCTAATGTAGATGGGCTTCGAGATTTGATTCTAGCAGAGGCCCATAGTTCGTGGTATTCCATCCATCCGGGTGCCCCGAAGATGTATCAGGATTCGAGGCAGCATTATTGGTGGAGGAGACTGAAGAAGGATGTTGTGTAGTTTGTGGCTCGGTGTCTCAATTTTCAGCAAGTCAAGTATGAGCACCATAAACTTGGTGGATTACTTCAGAGGTTTGATATTCTCGGGTGGAAGTTAGAGCAGATCGCCATGGACTTCGTAGTTGGACTCCCACGGACTTCGAGGAGGTTGGATGCTATATGGGTTATTGTGGATCGGCTGATCAAGTTCACGCACTTCATTCCTATTGGTACTACGTATTCATCGGAGAGGTTAGCTGAGATTTATATCCGGGAGATTGTCCGGTTGCATGGGGTTCAAGTTTCTATCTTTTCCGATAGAGGTACTCAGTTCACATCTCAGTTTTGGAGAGCCGTGCAGATAAAGTTGGGTACTCAGATTTTGGAGGACATGTTGTGTGCTTGTGTGATTGACTTTTGTGGTTCGTGGGATCAGTTTCTGCCACTAGTGGAATTTTCATATAATAACAGCTATAAGTCGAGTATCCAGATGGCCCCGTATGAGGCTTTGTATGGTAGGTGGTGTAGATCTTCGGTTGGTTGGTTTCAGTCGGGCGAGGGGCTAGGCTATTGGGCACATACTTGGTTCAGGATGCTTTGAGTAAGGAAAAGCTTATTCAGGAACGGCTTCGCATGGTGCAGTCTAGGCAGAATAGTTATGCGGACCAGAAGGTCCGAGATGTGTCTTTCATGGTTGGGGATAAGGTGTTGTTGAAGGTGTCACCCATGAAGGGTGTTATGGGATTCGGGAAGAGAGGGATGCTGAGTCCCAGTTCATTGGGCCATTTGAGGTACTTCAGAGGGATGGGGAGGTGGCTTATAGGCTTGCTATGCTTCCCAGTTTATCGAGTATTCATCCAGTATTCCATGTTTCGATGCTCCGAAAGTATGTTGGTGACCCTTCCCATGTTTTGGACTTCAGCACGGTTCAGCTCGAGGGCGACATGTCATATGAGGTAGAGCTAGTGGCTATTTTGGGTCAACAGGTCAGGAAGCTGAGGTCTAAGGATATAGCTTCAGTTAATTTTCAGTGGAGAGGGCAACCATTGTAGGATTCCACTTGGAAGACCGAGTGGGAAATGCAAGGCAGATATCCTCACTTATTCGAGACTCCAGGTATGTTTCTAGACCCATTCAAGGACGAACGTTTGTTTAAGAGCGGGAGGATGTAACGACCCAGCCGTTCGTTCCTTGAGATTTACCCCGTTTCCCCTATTTCTGCATTTGTTATATAGCGCTATCCTGTTTTTGATTTGTTGTATCAGTTGGTTTGGGACCGGAGTGGTTATAATGAGAATTTAGGCATTTAGCCTTTTAAAGTAGCCTAATAGTTGAGAAAGTGAATTGAGAGTTGACTTATTAGTAAACGACCTCGGAATGCGTATTTTATGGCTCGGATAGCTTCGTTAGGTGATTTGGGACTTAGGAGTGTGTTCAGAATATTTTTGTGATTTCCGGTGTAGAATTAGGCTTGAATTGGCAAAAGTTAGTTTTTAGCGATTTCCGGCAGTGGAAAATAGGTTGTCGAGGTCGGAATGGAATTCTGGAAGTTGGAACAGTTTCATAATGTCATTTTGGATATGTCTGCAAAATTTCAGGTCAATCGGAGGTGTTTTGGTTGGTTTCGGCATAGTTGGCGAAATTTAGAAGTTTCAAAGTTCTTAGGCTTCAATTTGATGTAAATTTGGTGTTTTTGTGTTGTTTTCAGTGTTTCAAAGGCTCGACTAAGTCAGAATAATACTACGGGGTGTGTTGGTATGTTTGGTTTGGGCCTTGAGAGGCTCGGGATTGATTTCGGATGGTTGACGGCAAGTTTGGAGTAATTTTTGGTAATTTTGCAGGTTGTTGGTTGCTGGTGTTTTCGCACCTGCGGAAGGGGAGCCGCAGATGCGGTTCCGCAGGAGCGGACTGGGCTCCACAGGTGCGAGATTTGGCTGAGTAAGGAGTTGTCCGCAGGTGCGAGGAGTTTGTCGCACCTGCGAGGTCGCTGGTGCGGGATTGGCTGTTAAGTGAGTTTTTTCGCAGGTGCGCACCTGGGACCGCAGATGCGGAAATGACTGGGCAGAACAGTATAAAAAGGACCCTCCGCGAAATTTCTTATTTTTTTCATCAATTTGCATGCGGGAGGAGTCCATTGAAGGCGATTTTGAGAAGAAATTCCATATTCTTCCGCAAAGGTAAATTCTTTGGTTGTTAATCTCGTTCCTATGCTATTTTGTTAGGATTAGGCTTGAAAATTTAAGGATTTGAGTAGGAAAAAGTTGGAAAAATGGGAGGAAAGAATTGGGATTTCTTTTGAGGTTTTGGGTAGGCTATTATGATCCGATTTTGATGATTTTTGTATGAGTAGAATCGTGGGAAGACGAGGTTTCTAGTGATGTAAAAATTATTGGATTCCGAGACGTGGGCCCGGGGCTCGGGTTTGGCCGAATCTCGAGATTTTTGATTAAATTGATAATTTTCGATTGGGTTGTGTTCCTTAAGTATATATTGATAATGTTAACTGGTTTTGGCTAGATTCGGAGCAATCGGGAGCCAATTTGAGTGGCAAAGGCATAGCGGACTAGTGTTGTGGCCCGGTAGAGGTAAGTAATGGTCTTAAATCTTGTCCTGAGGGTATGGAACCCTAGATTGCACTATTTTCACACTGAATTTGGAATAGCACACATGTCGGATGACGAATATGTGGCGTGTACTGATTTTTGGATTGGACTAGGTCCTCTCCGCGGCGACTAATGAGTTGTATTTTTACTCAAAATCTTATGTTAAATTATGTTCTAAAGATTTGTGAAATATTTGGGCTAAAAGCCGTGTTTGGGGCCTCGTGCTTATCTGTTTAGACCCTTTAAGGGTATTTTACTGTTGTTTTCCTCACTACATGTTGATGATTTTACTCAGCATCCTTGTGCATACTATTTTATTTGAAACTCAGCCTGATTTACACTACATGAACATTAAAATGATGTTTTCGGGTCGAGTACCCCGTTCTACTACTTCGCCCAAGGAGCTTTTCGAGTTGTTCCCCCGAGTGTGGGCGAGGGCCAAGAGTGATGGTGAGGTGCTGAGTGATATTAGCGCTTGGGATGAAGGAGCCCCTCCGGAGTCTATACACACCCCCAGTGAGCGCACCGAGTTCGAGTGATGAGTGATTTGGAGGCATGAGTGATTGTAGGGTGCTGAGTGATTGTGAGGTGCTGATGGATTGTGAGGCATGCCCGAGGGGCTAATTTTGAAACATAATTTGCCCGAAGGGCTACTTATGATTTTACTGCATTTATTTGCATACCAAACCTTTTTTTTAAAGTTCTTACAAATGTGTGTTCTTTAAAGGACTTTTGTGAAGTTGATTTTAAGACGTGATGGTTTGTATATCGATGTTATACTATCGGAAAGTAAGGGTGTGTATATTGTGACTTGATAGCATTGATTTTCATGTGATTCCTTGCTACTTAGACTTGATTTATTTCCATTACTACTGAGTTGTCATACTCACATTACTCCCTACACCTGTGTGTGCAGATTCAGGAGCAGATATCGAGAATTAGCTTTTATATACATCGCAGCGGAACCGGGTCATGTGATATAGAGGTAGTCGTTCAGCGTTCGCAGCATCTCTGTTTTCCCTTCCTGTTGTATTTAGTTTTGATTCGGAGTTTTGTATTATAATAGTTTATTTTTGATTATTTCACTAGATGTTCATGACATGTTGGCTCCGGGTTTTGGGGATGGCAGTACTGTATAAAATTTGCCTATTATATTAAGAAGTTTTTTGTATATTGTTATGAATTGCTTGAAACTTAAATGGGATTTTCAAAAGGAAATTGTGAACATGCGGTAGTCGGCTAGCCTAGTTGCACGATAGGCGCCATCACGGGCAGTTAGGATTTGGGGTCGTGACATCTTGTCATCCCATGTGATGTGTGTTCATGCATTATCTTTCATTGTTGATTGTTCATGATCCATATCTACCACTTATATTGATCTCGTCGGCCCTTAAAGATAATAAAGAAGGTTAGATAAAATGTATGTTGCTGCTCCGCAAGTATAGCCCGGGGTTGTAGTCATGATCCTCCTGTTTGGGTCATGACAACTCGCCCTCGATTGTTGTAGTGATTCCCTCAACGTACTTCGCCTTGAATTAGACGACACCCTAAGTTTGGAAGGGATCCAGCAATGTTTACGTGGTGATAGATTGGAGCTTGGAGAGACCACATCTTGGACAATGGATTAGAAGCAGATTTGTGCTCCAAGGTACAACTTTTTACATGAAGGGAGTTCCTCAAAGAAGGCCATGCGGCGGCATACCGTCCAGGTTGTGGGGTGTGAACCAAAAGCTTGGTTTGTTCTATGCCATCTTCAATCTCGATTAAGAGATATCTAAATTTGAAGGAAGGTGAGGTATAGTCTCTGAAATTTTCGATCTTTTCGGGCTGCAAAAGAAAAAAATGGTCATCAAATTCTAAATTATGGAAACTTAATTCATTTTATCGTTAGAATTAATACGTCAAAAAAATATCTTGAGAACCATTTCTAAAAACAATTGGAGACAAAAATCACTTGTCACAAATACGTCACAGTATTTTATTTTATATGTTAGTTTCAACTACAAAAATACGCATCGCAACACCCGATTCAAGTACATAAAATGAATATTTTTAGATACGGTCACGACCTCGAATTCCCACCTTCGAGATCATGTTGGCGCCTAACATTTAACTTGCTAGGCAAGACAACATTAGAGGATCTTTAAGCCAATTTTAATAAATACAAATGAGTAAAACCAATTAAACCGCAATGAAACTAAAATGGAGTACGAAATGACATAAAAACCAACAATATCTAAGTACAACACGGACCTGGAGTCACAAGTACACGAGCTTCTATAGACTCTACAAATAGGGTTCGAAATAAATACAACTGTCTCAAATGAAAAGAACAGTAAAAAGGGAAACTGAAACGGGACTTCAAGGTCTCCGGATGCCAGCAGATCTACTCCGAGTCCCCAAATGCTAATCCGAGTTGATGCGCCTCACGTATACATTGAACCCAACATTTAAACATGTAGCACGTAGCAAACAAGTCCTAATCTCTCAAGTCAAGGTTAACCACGACACTTACCTCTCTCCCAAAGATCAACTCAAAGCTGAACCGCGACTTTGAGTTTCAAACAAGCCTTCAAACCAACCAAATCTAGAAAATTATCAACCAAGAGATTAAAAATAGGCCTTGGGAACTATCCACGAATGAAAAATGTTCAATGTAGGTCATTATTGAAAAAGTAAACTCCTGAGTCCCCTTGGTCCGGACACAAAATCCGGACAAAAATCTGATTACCCATTCAGCCCCGAGCCCGGTTATGTAATTTGTTTCGAAATATGACCTCAATTTGAGATCTAAATTCTAATTTTACAAAAATCCCTAATTCTACCCAAACCCCCAATTTCCACCATGAAAATCCTAGATTTTAGGTTGAAATCTTATGAAGTGTACGGGAAAACTGAAAGAAAGTAGGTCAGAATCACTTACCAAGTAATTGGGGAAGAAGAGCTCTTGGCAAAATCGTTTCTAGGGTTTGTAAGTTTGAAAATCTGAAAGAATGAGAGAATGTGAAGTCGTCACACTTCTGCTGCCATTGCAGTTGTGGTGGTTTTTTCGCAAATTCGAACTTGGACATCTCGCAATTGCGACCATTTTTATCGCAATTGCTAACGTTGTTAATCCAGCCCATTTCAAAATTACGAAGATTTTCTTTGCAATTGCGATCATGACAGGAATTTACGACATTCGCAATTGTGAACACTGACCTCACAATTGCGACGTCAGGGACCTGCACCAGATTAGATGAACACCAACATTTCTTATAAGTCGAAACTCACTCTGCGACCTATCCGAAACTCACCCGAGCCCTCGATGATCCAAACCAAACATGCACACAAGTCCTAAAATTTCATATTAACTTGCTCGCACTATCAAATCGCCAAAATAACACCTAGAACTATAAATCAGACACCAAATCAAATAGAATTTTTATTGAAACATTAAAATTTCTATTTTAACAACCGGACGTCCGAATCACGTCAAACCAATCCCATTTTTCACCAATTTTGCAGACAAGTAATAAATATAGTAATGGACCTATAACGAATTTCGAAACCAAAATACGGACCCGGTATCAACAAAGTCAAACGTTGGTCAAATCCTTATATTCATTAAACCTTTAAACTTCAAATTCTCGACAAAATGCGACAACTCAAGCTAGGGACCTCCGAATTCAATTCTGGGTAGAAGATGAATGTGTTTCAAGATCGACTTCGCACAGCCCAGTCCAGATAAAAGATTTATGCGGATCGGAAGGTTCTCGATGTAGCATTCGTGGTTGGAGAGCGGGTCTTGCTCCGGGTATCACCTATATAGGGCGTTATGAGGTTCGGGAAGAAGGGCAAGCTGAGATTGAGGTACATTGGTCCTTTTGAGGTGTTGCGGTGTGTTTGGGAGGTTGTTTATGAGATTTTTTACCTCCCAACCTAGCAGGAGTTCATCTAGTATTCCACGTTTCTATGTTACGGAAGTGGCGTGCCTAACCTTGTGTGGGGAAACGCCCCTTAGGATTTGGTACTGTTTTTGATATGTGAGCACTGTGTAAGTGAGGTAACAAGTACGTACACAGGCTAATTGTTGTAAAAACCCGATCTCTACTAAGAAATGGCATGTTGTCCTTCTTACTTGAGTCTTATCAGCATGTATAGTATCCTGCTAGACCAAAATAGCATACCTACTTGCCTTAATTGTTTATCTGAACTCCATGCAGCATGTTTAGTAAATTTTCTTGTTCTTCCTTGACTTCTACTTAGTCTAAGTTGTAGGTTTTCGTGTGTTAATTGTTGAATTCTATTGTTTGAGCTGCATATTTACTATGGGACTACAGAATGGTATTCGGAGAGATCCCCCATGTCTTGCATATTTACTTGAGGACTATGGAATGGTATTCCGGGAGATCCCCCTACACATTTGCGTTTAGGACTACGAGATATTATCTCGGGAAATCTCCTATTGTATTTCGGTGTGCTGAGCTGTTAACTTCTAGTAATTTCCAAGGTTCCAAACATTAACTTTAGATGAAAATAGTGCTAAAATATGAAAAATAGTAATATAAAATAGTAAGTTTTCAAATCTTTGTTTTTCTTTGAAAATCAGTAAAACATAAATGTCCTCCCTTAACGCTCCTTGTTGCGGCGTGCAACCCGTTCCCACCTGTCCACCGTTATTGCTCCTCCCAATATATATCACCCTTATTGCTCCTGTTGCGGCGTGCAACCCGCTCCCACCGGACATATCATATCAGTTTATTTATGAGACTTTCACAATTCAGGCTAAGCCTTTCACAATACATTTACTTCCACAATTTCAAAAAGAAAACCGTATAGCTCGTAAGCTTTAACCAATATCATTTCACAATAAAACGAACCAGAATATATATAAACACCGTAACGCTTTCAACCCAGCTCAGTCTTTATGTACCATGATAAAAATCAAAAGAACAAACAACACTTTAAATACACTTGACACAACAATTGACAACAATCAATTGAAACCCAACAACCACATAAACCTCAACAATCATAAAATAGTAAAGTGCATTCCTCATCACTTCCTCAATATTATCAACAATGGAACCAATAGGAACATATACATATACATAATTTGTAAAAGCAATGCCAAACTGCTCAACTATTTTGTACCACAAGGAATCCAGCTAAAATAACCAATACTCTTTCAAAATAACCACAACAATATCTAACAATAAAATAACAAGACCAAGTAGTCATAGAAACAATAATGGACATAGAACAATTAAGACAAGAATCAATTAAGTTGGGAACGGGAAAGGGACCATGCTTCGCAGGAAAATTGGGTGGTGCATAGATACTCGTCACCTCACCTATGCACCACGCCCATACATTTCACATAGCAAACAAGTGGGGATTCCTATTCCCTCAAGTCAAAGTTAGACCAAACACTTACCTCAATTCCGCAGGCCACTCACTGCTCAATTATCGCTTTTCCTTTTGAATTCACCTCTAACTTGCTCGAATCTAATCACAATTAACTTAATATCATTAACTAATGCTAAAGGAACTTACTTTATTGAAAATAATTTTTCCTAAGTTCTCTAAAAACAAAAGTAAAAAACCGACTCCGGGCCCGCTTGGTCTAAACTCGGGGTTCGGACTAAATTACGTTTACCCATTCACCCACGAACCCAAATATGCTATTAGTTTTGAAATCCGACCTTAATTTGATATAAAAATTCAATTTTTACAAAACTCCCTAATTCTACCCAAATCCTAAATTTTTACCATGGAAATCCTTTGTTTTTGCTTTAAAAGTGATGCAAAATAGTAAGGAATTAAAAGAAAAAGGTTTGGAATTGATTACCTATGAATTGGGGATGAAGATTGTTGAAGAAAACTCGTTTTTAGGGCTGGAACCTCGAAAAATTGGAGGATTCAGGCTTTTGAATCACTCAATTTGACCTTATAATGAAGGAGATATGTAGGTTTTAAGATTTGCAAATAGTGCAGGTTTTTAATACGCCGTCAGGGGCAAATTCGTAAATAACCTGAAAATTTAGGCAACTTAGGTAAAATGGCCATAAAATCCTCATACGATATCCAAATTCGATGATTCTTTTTTATACAGGTCCATAATTATTATACGGATCTAATACTTCATTCAAAATATAAATCAGAGCTCATTTGTTCAATATAATATCATTTATGCTTGGAGAAACGACGTCGAAGCATAAGAAAGAACGAGCGCAACACAACCCAAACCTATTTGAAACTCACCCGAGCCCTCGGGGCTCTAAATCAAATATGCACGCAAGTCTAAAAGCATCATACAAACTTTATCGTGTGATCAAATCATGAAAATAACATGTAAAACAACGAATTAAACCTCAAAACTCATTATTTTCCTGAAGAACACTTATAGTTCATAACTTTTCAACCGGATGTCCGATTCACGTCAAACGAACTCTGATTTTTACCAAATTTCACAGGCAAGGCCTAAATATCATAACAAATATGTAACGGGCTCCGAAACAAAAATACAGGCCCGATACCGATGATTTCAAACATTAATTCTTTTCATTATTTCATAAATATTTCAACAAAATAATTTCTTTCAAAAATTGATTTCTAAGGCTTGGGATCTCGAAATTCATTTTCGGGCATACGCCCGGGTCCCATATTTTACTGCGGACCTTCCGGGATCCTCGGAATACAGATTTGAGTCCTTTTACTCAAAATGTTGACTCAAGTCAACTAAAACCAAATTTTGTAATTCTAAAAATTATTATTTCTTATATTTTAACATAAAAGCTTTTTGGTTTCACGCCCGGACTGCGCACACAAATCGAGGTAGTTAAAATTAATCTTTTTATGGCTAATAAGGCTAGAACAGAGTCTAAATTCATAAAATGACCCCTTGGGTGATCACAATCTCCACCTCTAAAACAAACGTTCGTCCTCGAACGGACATATTAGATTACCTGAATTCGCAAACAAGTGTAATATTTACTGTGCATGTCCGACTCGGACTCCCAAGTAGCTTCCTCAACGAGCTGGCCTCTCCACTGCACTCGAACTGAAGGACAACTCTTAGTATCAACTGACGAGCCTGCCGGTCTAAAATGGTTACCGGCTCCTCCCCATAAGTCAAGTCTTTTTCCAATTGGACAGAGCTGAAGTCTAACACGTGGGACGGGTCACCATGGTATTCCCGGAGCATAGACACATGGAATACAGGATGAACTGAGGATAACCCTGAAGGCAACGCAAGTTTATATGCTACCTCCCCCACTCTATCAAGAATCTCAAACGACCCGATATACCTAGGGCTCAACTTACCCTTCTTTCCAAACCTCATAACACCCTTCATGGGCGATACTCAAAGCAATACTCTCTCTCCAACCATGAATGCCACATCACGAACTTTACGACCGGCATAACTCTTTTTCCTAAACTAAGCTGCACGAAGCCTTTCCTGAATAATCTTGACCTTATCTAAGGCCTCCTGCACTAAATTTGTACCCAATAACCGAGCTTCTTCAGGCTCAAACCATATAACTGGCGATCTACACCGTCTACCATATAATGCCTCATAGGGAGCCATCTGAATGCTCGACTGATAACTATTATTATAAGAAAACTCTGCTAACTGCAAGAACTGATCCCACGAACCTCCAAAGTCAATAACACAAGTGTGGAGCATATCATCCTATATCTAAATGGTACGCTCAGACTGTCTGTCAATCTGAGGGTGAAACGTTGTACTCAACTCAACTCGGGTACCTAACTCACGCTCAACTTCCCTCCAAAAGTGCGAAGTAAACTGCGTACATCAATCTAAAATGATAGACACGGGCACACCGTGAAGGCGAACTATCTCCAAATATATAACTCAGCCAACCGCTCTGACGTATAAGTACTTGCCAAAGGAATGAAATGTGCTGATTTAGTCAGCCTATCCACAATAACCCAAACGGCGTCAAATTTCCTCTGAGTCTGTGGGAGTCTAACAACGAAGTCCATAGTGATACGCTCCCACTTCTACTCAGGAATCTCTATCTGCTGAAGTAAACCACCAAGTCTCTAATGCTCATACTTTGCCGACTGACAATTTAAGCAATGAGCCACATACACCACAATGTCCTTTTTCATCCTTCTCCACCAATAATGCGGTCTCAAAATGTTTACTCAAAATGTTGACTCAAGTCAACTAAAACCAAATTTTGTAATTCTAAAAATTATTATTTATTATATTTTAACATAAAAGCTTTTTGGTTTCACGCCCGGACTACGCACACAAATCGAGGTAGTTAAAATTAATCTTTTTATGGCTAATAAGCCTAGAACAGAGTCTAAATTCATAAAATGACCCCTTGGGTTATCACAAGCGGAGAGATCGGTCTCGAGGGTGGTCGGTGAGGGCCTCGAGGTCGAGCTTTAGAAGCTTGACAATGGGCTATCGACAAGAATATAACAGGGCTATCGACAAGGAATGGTAACAAATGAAGAATAACTCAAGAACACAATAAATGAGAAGCAATAAATTAAAGAAGCAATTGTAGAGAATGTTTGTAGTTAAAGGTAAGAGGATGTTCTTGTTCTTGTATATGGAGTATCATGTGTGTTACAAAGTGACAAGGGTTCCCTTTATATATGAGTGGGAATCCCAACATAGTACATGTGTAATAAATGCAAAGAGATATGGATGGTACATCCCTTTAATGCAACGGTACGGGCTTGTACTATTTTGTATATTTTGTCAGCTTTAACCACGTGCCCCACGAACGTATCCCTCCTTTATATGTTGATCTTCAGTTTGCACTTGTCGAGGGCCTTCGATATAACCCTTGATGCCAAACCTTGAACCTTCGAGCCTTCTGAGCATCGTGGTGACCATAAAATCGGGCTCTCCAATTTTAGCCGTATACAGATAGTCCATGCGTTTATTAGAGATAAGAAAAGGTCTTGACTTTTGTCTTTTCGACTCTCCTATTATGACATCATTCCCTTCTTAGCATTAAATGATGCGACATAAAAAGCTGCACAGAGGTTGCTGTCAAACACAATTCTCGAGAGGCCCATGAACCGTCACGATTTCGACCCTTTCGCTTTTTGCATGCCCAAAGGGCCTCTGTGATTACTATAACCTCGTGGCTTTTCATAGTTTTGCATCTTCTTCATCTTCTCCAAACCATCAAATATAGCTAACCATCAAATATAGCTAAGTGTTTTCCATTTTTATCTTCTTCCTGCTTACGTTTTCTCGTCTTCTCGTTTCAAAACTCGATTATTATCATGGCCAAACCTTCAAAAACGGTTCCACAAAAAGAGGGAGCCGCCTCTTCGTCACGTCCGAAATTCCTCCTACCATCAAAAAATGCACCCCAGGCCCTTTTGACACCATTTACAACTTCTCAAAAACCACCTTCTACCCAGGTCGATGCAAGCCCATATCCTGATACATAAGTGTAGCATCGGATGTAGAAAAGGTAAAACTCGAATACCGCTAGGGGGAGGCAGCTCGAGTAGATATTCCTACGGATGATGAGAGCATAGCTACACACAAGGCTGGCTTCCTTAGTATATACATATCCCTTCACCTTAGGTCTCGTCGATTCTTCTTCTCCACCAATTGACCCGGTGATTCTTGATTTTTGCCGTCAGTACCGGGTGACACTCGGTCAGATCTATCATTTTTTTTGGAGGATCGTATACATGTTTTGACATATTGCCCATATGGTCGAGGGAATGACTTTTACCCTCGTCCATTTAATTAAACTGTACAGCCTTCGCCTCTTCCGTGGGGGCCTGATTAAACTACACCACCAATCTACCAAGGCGTTCATCGCCTGTATTGACGAGGATAAGGATCGGGGATGGATGGCCGATTCATCAGAGTTAGAACTTTGGATGTCATCCCCACTAATATACTGCAATTCCCGGAGGAGTGGAACATGAAACCTAAGTGCCCTTATGTTAATTATGCTTTACCGCCTCTTTTCTCTTTCTAACGGTTCTGAATATTCTTTCTTTTGACAGTAGAGCCACTGTCTGGTCTCGCTGCGCGGTCCAGGACCTTCCGGGGTGGATCAGGAATTTGGAATCCGCCTTCCCATATAACAAACGCGTGTGGCGTGAGTTGGCTAAGACAAGGTGGCAGGCAAAGAACGATGGTATGCTACAGTTTCCATTTGTTTTTTCCTTATCTGCAAGAACTTTCGATGATGATGGTTTCTAATATAACACGTTTGTGCAGGCCTCAGTGAAGTCGTGTTGATGAGATCACCTCCACCTGGTGAGGAGGGGGCCCCGAAAGCCGCCAAAGATAAGAAAAGGAAGAAGGAGGCCACGAAGGAGTCTCCAAAATCGAAAAGGACAAAGGCTCGGAAGCCTAAAACTGATGCCACGGTCTTGTCCTCGACGGCCACTGAGAGCTTGCGGGCCAAGGAAGAAACAGACGACGTCTGCCCTTTGGTATAAAGGTGGAAACAAAGTGTTGATGCATCGAGAGTTGTTGGGTGTTCGTCTGCTGAACTAGATGCTGCTGATGCGGACCCTCCATGCTTAGAGGAGACCCTCGTGGAGGGTTTGGGCATAGTCCCCGAGATGCTCATTCGACATGGCACAATCAGTGGTGAGGAGCTCAGAGGGCTTTCTATTTGAGCTTTCTGGGATCGGGAAGAAACCGCGATAGAGGCCGATTCCGCCGGAGGATTTCAATGAGGCTCGTCGTTTTTTTCGGGGGAGATACGGGATGCTAAAGTTAGGGGTGTTCCTGGTCTAGAGCCTCTCGTGGAGAGGATGATGCGTTCGGGTTGAGGAGGAGAGCGATGTTTATGCCTCAGTTTCTCTCGAGGAAGTTGAGAGGCTCCAAGAGCAGGTGACTTTTGAGAAGTAACATGCTATTTTTTGATCTTCTATTCATGTTTTCTTATTTCCCCTTTCCTTTGTTGCCCGTCAAGAAGTTGTATGACCAAGCCTTCTCCAAGATGCAATATGTGTTGACTCATCATGGAGAGGAGCTTGAGAAGCTCATGTCGAAGTCTGTCGAGCTGGAGGCCTTATGTGCTCGAAAGGAGGGTGAACTGACCAACCTCCGGGCAAACTTGGAGAGAGCACTTTGGGAGAGGGCCGACCTCACCGAGAAGGTATGCTGGTACCCATACTTTTATCTAAGTTGCAATGTCTTTTGCTGACCGACTTGTTTTATGCTTTTCATATCAAGCAGAAGGACGCCCTGGCGGAGCGTCTTCGAGAGGAGGTTGTGGTCAAGGGTGCCGACATCCTAGAGCTTGCTCGGCTTAATGATGTCGCGACTTCGGAGAGGGAGGCACTTCGGGAGAAGCTATCTTGGGTTCAATACCCTTTTCAAGGTGCTCAAGAGGTGGCTTTTGCACTATCTGCTGCCAAATTTTAGGCCATTGAATATGTCTCCTCATACAAGAGAGACTCTGCTATTGCAAATGATTGGGCTAGGGAGATATCTGAGAAGGACGAGCTAAGGTTCGCTAGGGCAGTTGCTTATGCCTGTTTTCAAGCCAGGAAACAAGCCCTCGAGGAAGTGAGCGCTCAGGGTATCGATCTTTCTACTGAGGTCGAAGAAGCCAGAGCCTTGGAGGAAGAAATAGAAATGCCGACTACGTCGAACGAGAGCTCTGACAACGGCTCGGAAAACGGCGAAGGCGAAGAGTAGACTCTCCTGTTTATTTTCTTTCTTCTCTTTCTGCATATGGGACCCTTTGGAGGAATTTTTTGTAAAAGACACCTCTGTAAATATATTTTTTGAAATAGAATACTTCTTGTCATATATTGCAAAAACTTTGTCTCGTAATGTTTACGCGCCAATCGACTTTCATTCCTCGATTCTTAGCTCCTCGAAACTCACACTTACAATAGTAGATCCCCCTAAGACCGGACGCCTTCTCGAGGCTAGGTTGGGATGTGAGCTTTGACCCCCCGAATGCCATATGACGGTATCATTTATGTGACGTGATCGTGAACTGAGCAATGTGGCCCCACCGGTACACTTCCCCAAAACGTTTATGACGACTTTGTCAGAAATTGATGGCCTTCAAGGCAGTTGGTTGGCCACTTTTCGCTCTCTCTCTCTCTCTGTATATATATATANTACAAGAGAGACTCTGCTATTGCAAATGATTGGGCCAGGGAGATATCTGAGAAGGACGAGCTAAGGTTGGCTAGGGCAGTTGCTTATGCCTGTATTCAAGCCAGGAAACAAGCCCTCGAGGAAGTGAGCGCTAAGGGCATCGATCTTTCTACTGAGGTCGAAGAAGACAGAGCCTTGGAGGAAGAAATAGAAATGCCGACTACGTCGAACGAGAGCTCTGACAACGGCTCGGAAAACGGCGAAGGCGAAGAGTAGACTCTCCTGTTTATTTTCTTTCTTCTCTTTCTGCATATGGGACCCTTTGGAGGAATTTTTTGTAAAAGACACCTCTGTAAATATATTTTTTGAAATAGAATACTTCTTGTCATATATTGCAAAAACTTTGTCTCGTAATGTTTACGCGCCAATCGACTTTCATTCCTCGATTCTTAGCTCCTCGAAACTCACACTTACAATAGTAGATCCCCCTAAGACCGGACGCCTTCTCGAGGCTAGGTTGGGAGGTGAGTTTTGACCCCCCGAATGCCATATGACGGTATCATTTATGTGACGTGATCGTGAACTGAGCAATGTGGCCCCACCGGTACACTTCCCCAAAACGTTTATGACGACTTTGTCAGAAATTGATGGCCTTCAAGGCAGTTGGTTGGCCACTTTTCGCTCTCTCTCTCTCTCTGTATATATATATTCTTGCTCCTTCTTCATTCTAACTCTTGAATCTTTGCAAAACTTAGCTTTCCTTTCAACTCTCTCATCTCTTTCCCATTTTGAAAAAACTACTTTCATCCCTTCCTACTTATCCCTACTTGAGTAGTTATGGCTGCCGTGCCCGAATCTGTTCACCAAGAAGAAGGAAATTCTTCCTCTACTGTTAAGCTGGCCAGTAGTATACTGCCGGCGTATGGTGAGTTGACTTTGTACTGCTTTGCTCCGAAGAAGGACTTCGCACTAGAGAAACCCTTTGATGCCCCGGGCCATCAAGAGCATGCTTTGAGGTTCGTCTGATCAATAGACCAAAACCACCTCGAGGACGTGAGGAGAGACTATATCTAGGCGTAAAATGTGATGATGCATATACCCTATCGAGAAGAGAACGTTATGACTTATGTAGAAGGATACTTGACTGTGTATACGTACCCGTTTACATTAGCTCCCCTCGACCGACTCGTGATCGAATTTTGTAAAAGGTACCGAGTCACCTTGGTGAAGATTCATCCGCCCTTTTGGTGGATAGTACTGATGATGAGGTACTTCACCGAAAAGGCTGAGCTCGAGTTTACCCTCAGCAACCTTATCATATTATATCAGTCTCATCTTTGTTGAGTCCTGATTGTGTTACGACACCGGTCCACCAGACTATTCATTGCCAATGATGATGAGGACAGAAATGGAGGATGGATGAGTCTATTTGTTCTAGTGAGGACTGTCGATATCATCCCAGAAAAGTTCTTACCATTTCCCAAAAAATGGAACTTCAGGCATAAGTTCCACGTCGTACCTTACTGTCTCTTGCTTTCACTGATTTGTAAGCGTGTTTCCTTTTTTCTTTTTCAGCGGTCTCGTGGGTGCCGGGGGAGGTCCCCAATCTTGTGGATTGGACTCGGAGGTTGGAAGCTTTGTCAATATACAACGAATGGAAGTGGCATGATCTGTCGAAGGGTAGATGGGAAGCGAAGCACCATGGTACAAGCCGTGTGGTTGCACTTTTGATGAATATTTTATTTTGTGTATACTACCTTTTCCACCGCAGGTGTTGGTAGGTTTTCCGAAATGAGACCGTGCCCCTTCGAGGAGAGGGAAGGCTCAGAGGAGGACAATAAGCGAAGAAGATCCTCTTCAGAAGAGGACATCCTTAACAAAGCGGGGCCCTCTTGGAGACATAAAGGAGATGTCGTTTCTTAGGAGAGCTTTATATACGTTGGTCATTCTGCGGACACCAGCTCTCCTTGGTGGGAAGATTCTTTGTCCACGGCTCGAGCTGGGGGGCCCTTCCAAGGTTGTCGATTCTACCAGGCCTGAAACCTCTAACTTTGAAGAAGAGGTTCTTCGAGAGAGGAAGAGCAAAAGTCCTCCACCACCATCTGCTTCAGCACTCGAAGGTACTTCGAGGGACACTCAGAACCAGGGGCCGCCCGAACCAAGAGAGGTTTCGAGTGGGAATGCCCCTATTGAGATAGGTTCAACTAGGACCGATGGTGCATAACCAGTAGATATATGTTAGAATTTTGAGGAGGCTTGGTGGTTCTGCTCAGAGGTAAGTTCTTATCGGCCTTGTTAGCTCGTTAGCTATGAATCTTCATTTTTTTGAATCGAAGTTTCTCTTTTGTAGGTTTTTGCAAACTCAAGCTCGAGTTGCTTCGCTGGTGAGACCAGGTTGCGGGAAGCTTTGGGTAAGGAAAAATATGTCAAGATTCTTTGCAATAAGGAGACAAAAGAGTTCATACATCTGCGGATGGAGATGTATCGGAGACTGAACTACAAAGGCAATCTCGAGGGTCAGCTAAACCTTATCCCGAAGGAGTATGTGCTTCTTTTCTCGCTTTTGGGAACTAACGCGTAGGTGCTTCAGCTGCAGGGAAGGACCGAAGTGTTGGAGCTTCTTTGGGGCGAAGTTAGGCAAGCTAATTCTTAATGCCAAGCGTCTAAGGCGCAGATAGGCATACATGTGCAGCCCAAAAGAATGCTTTGGCTAAGGCTGCAGCCCTTGAGATATAACTTCGAAATGCCCGAGAAGATAGCTCGACTCAAACGAGCAAGATTGCCAAGCTCGAGACTGATCTTTTATATCTGAAGGTTGAGGTCATGGATGCCAGGGCTGGAGCTGAAGAAGTTCAGGCGAAGGCCGATAAGAAGGTGTGAGTCTATTTGAAATATACTGATCATGCTCGGGTTGAGCTAGGGGATATTTTGACGGAGAGAGGAGTGGAAATGAATCTCGGTGTTGGTCTCGGAAGGAGATGCTTGAAACGATTCATGCTATGGGCGTTGATCTCTCGGAAGAGATAAAGCAGGCCAAGGCGGATGAGATCGACGCCCAGTTTTTCCTTTCTTCCGGTACCGATGCTGGTATTTGAAGGCTTCCGAGGGAGTTGGTCCCTAGAGTAGATTAGGTTTTCCTTCTTTATTCCTTGTAAAGGAGTTGGTACATATATATATATATATATATATATGAAAGATTCTTTGTTTATTCTCATTTGCTTTGTCGATAATCAGCTTGATGAATTGTTCTTCGAGAAAAAACCCTTGGGGTTATACATTGGCCCTGAGGATTTTTAGGCTGGCCCATGGGCTATTACTCATTAGGGTCGGTTCGATCTTTTGCTGGCGACTCATCGGCCCTTAGATTTTTAAATTGTCCCTGGGGAATTTTTGGTCAGTACGAATAGTAGCTAGCAACTCGGGCTCTTATGCTTTAGGTCGGTACGACCTTTAGTGTAGTCGGTTACTCAGGCTTTTAGACGTTTGTCCCTTAGGCAATATAGTTAACCGTTTCGAGCTCAGTCTCCTAGTCGGATTTGACTCGATCTCATCGGCCCTTAGGTTTTTAAATTGGCCCTTAGGCGCTTTTGGTCGGTACGACCTGTAGTAGGTGGCGACTCGGGCTCTTACGCTTTAGGTTGGTATGACCTTTAGTGTAGCTGGAGACTTGGGATCTTACGCTTTAGGTCGGTACGACCGTTAACCGATTGTTTTCGAAGTAAATAGAGGCCTGTGATTTTATGGCGACAGTCGGGCGTTTTCGAGTCGCTTTTGGTTTGTCCGGAGCCTTAAGACGGTGGTCATTTGTATTTGGCCATAGACTTTTACTGCTCGAGTGAGATAGCCTCAGCGTCTATATCAAAGGTATGCCTTTTTAGGGGTCTTATAAGTTCGATATATAACCTTGACTTTGGTATCGGGATGATGCCTTTTTAAGGTCTTATAAATTTGTACATGCCTTGCTTGAGGTCTTACAGTTTTGATGTTGCCTTATGGAGGGCTTATGAGTTTTAAGTGTCATACCCTGAGGTCTTATGGGTATGAGTCGACTGTCGAGGACCGCGCATGAGCCAGAGTTTGATATTGCCTCATGGAGGGCTTATGTTCTTTGGTGTTTCCTCGTGGAGGGCTTATGAGTTTGAAGTTGTCGGCCCTGATGTCTTGCAGGTTTCAGTTAGACAGCTTGATGAGCCTACATTCAAGGGTAGTCCCCGAGCTGGAGTTGCTATTGTCTCATATAGGGCTTATGTGCTTGAAGTTACCGGCCCTGAGGTCTTATGGCTTCGGTTTTTGATGACTCGATGGGATGACGATCGAGGACAGTTCCTGAGTGGTCGGTGAATTTTTGACGCTGGGGCCGCTCCTCGTAAAAATAATAGATTATTATGACACATGAAATGTTTTGTGATGAAAGATTCTTCTCCCATTACTTGGTAAAGTTATACATGTTTTTACCATTGAGGGTTCGATTGTTGTATGTGGATACGGTTCATTCGACTGTTTGGTCCAGTACATCATTCTCCTGTCGAGACCCTCTTAAGTATATTTTAGCGATCTCCCGGGGGGATGCCCCCCAGTATTCGAGGTTGATCGGAGAGAAGCCTTGGATACTTGGTGAGTTCTCCTCAGGTAGCATATGGTTGTTGCCTCGTTAAAAACCTCGTCAGTAAAACCCATTTGGGATAAAATTTGACGTGAGGGAAAAAAAGCGCAACGCATGCTTTAAAACCTAAGGCCTTCGAGATGGAGGGTTCTCTGAATTGGGCACCTGCACATGGGTTAGTGTAAAATGTGAAGGAAAAAGGGAGAGGGTTGTACTTAATTGTGGTAGCGTTCAAGCCTCGATATACTTTAGTTACTCGTTCCAAGAATGCGGTATGGTCCTTTAATCGTTCATCGAGGATGCAGTTTGTTATTGCTTAATCGGCTAATTATTTGTTTTTTGGCTCCCTCAATGTAGAAGGTGACGTTGTTTCGCTCGCCATGTTGAATCCATTCAGGACACGAGAGGCGGGCACAATATGGTCGAGCAAATCGAGTTGCTCTACCACCCTCGACCGAATTATGTTGACCGAGCTACTTGGATCCACGAGCACACGTTTAATTTGAATTTTATTTAAAAGAAAAGAAATTACCAGTGCGTCATTGTGAGGTTGAGACAAGGTCTCGATGTCCTCTTCGCTGAATGAAAGGGCATCTCTGGGCATGTGGCTCCAATTTCGCTTTTCTCTAGTTATGGATACTTTTGTTCGTTCGAAAATGGGTCCCTGGGGGACTTCGGCTCTTCCGATAATCATGTGGATAACGTGATGTGGCTATTCTATTTCATTTTTCTTGTTTTCCTCTCTTTCCCGGAACTGATTTTTGGCTCGGTCAAGGAGAAGATCTCAAAGGTGCCCTTTGCTAATCAGTCGGGCCACCTCTTCTCGGAGCTGTCTGCAATCCTCGGTCCTATGGTCGTGCGTACCGTGAAATTCGAATATCAGGTTGGGGTTCCTTTGAGAGGGATCTGATAGCACGGGTCTTGGCCACCTGATGTATTTGATTTTACCTATGACCGATACTATATCAGAAACATCAATGTTGAAATTGTACTCAGATAACCGGGGCACTTCTATCGGCCTTGAATGCCTGTCAAACCTCGCTTTGTTTACAAGTCCCCGAGGATTTAGGCCTCGGACCATCCTTTGATCATTTCGAGGTATTATGCGCCTTGGGATATTTCTATGATTCTCTACATATGGTATATACCTTTCCTTGTTCAGTCTTGGATCTCTCTCTCTGGAAGTCTTGATTCCTTTGCTAAGACTCTACTAGGATATACCGAGCCCGAGGGGGCTTCCAATTGATCGTCCTCGACCCTGATCATCGATTGATACCTATTGTGTACATCCACCCAAACCACGGTGAGGTACTCGATTAAGTTTTGCTTCAGCTGCTTCAATCTATCGAGCTCCGCTCATTCAAGCCCTGAGTGAAGGCTTGCACTGCCCAGTCGTCGGAGACCGGTGGTACGTTCATTCGTTCCAATTGGAAGCGGGACACGAACTCCCTAAACATCTCGTTCTCTCTTTGTTTGATTTTGAAGACATCGGATTTCCTTGTAGCTACCTTGATGGCACCAGCATGTGCCTTTACGAAGGAGTCCGCCATCATGGTGAGTAAATCTATCGAGTTCGGGGGCAGGTTATGATACCACAACATTGCCCCTTTGGATAGAGTTTCTCCGAATTTCTTTAACAGAACTGATTCGGTCTCGTCATCTCTTAGGCCGTTCCCTTTCACAACACAAGTGTAGGCACCGATGTGCTCCTTGGGGTCCGAGGGCCCAGTGTATTTCGGGAGATCGGGCATTCTGAATTTCTTCGGGATGGGCTTCGGAGCCGCAGTCGATGGGAATGGATTTCGCACGAACTTCTTTGCATCTACACCCTTAAGAATTGGCGGTGCGCACGAGATCTGATTCACCCTTGATTTATAAGTTGCCACCTTTTTTTCGTTGGCCTCTATCTTCTTTTCGCTTGATTCGACCCTTTTAGTGAGGTCCTCGAGCATCTTTATAATAGTGGGGTCGGCTGCTGAACCGTTGTTGCTCGACCTCTCCGGTGCCTGTACACCTCGAGGAGCCGTTTCTGGTGGCATCGTGCTTGGAGTTTTTTTATGGCTTTGCAGCTGAGCAATGGCCACTTGTTGTGCTTGCAACATCTCAAAAATGACGTGAAGGCTAACTTCTCTCTCCCTATGAGCAGGGGCTCTCTGTGCCTCACGCCGGTCTCTTTCGCGTATACTTCCATCTTTATGGGAGCTTATATCGACGTACTGAGCGTTGCGCAAACCTTCATCGATG